>VZTL01009978.1:0-60610 GCA_013400535.1 Scopus umbretta
TTGCATTAATTAAATACAACAGCACGAAATAACACTGTAAGCTCCCTGCTCACATGGCTAACAGCTAGACTTTATGAAGGGAGTTATTCAGATAAGTAATAGCCTCCAGCTAATCTTTTCCTGAAACTATACAGAAAGCAATAACCTCGTACAAGCCTGAGCCAACTGTCCCTTCCACTTACATTGTCAACTTGCCTGACAGTAAATTTATTTTTCCTTTTATCAAAGAACCCTTAACTGACCATTTTATAGGATCTAATCCAGCTTCCAATGAAGTCAATGGCAATTGAATTGTGTCCTTAAAATACTTAGCAAAGAAAATGAAAATTACCTGAAACCACTATGAAGGCAGAAAACATTGCAGTGAGTACATACATTAAGCAAGGTAACAGGCACATACAACACTGTATATAATTTCTAAAGGACACAGAGGCAAGTTCAGAAATTGTACTGGTTCTACATGGCAGCTGAAACCAAGGGTAGATTTACTTTCATCTTAGTTAAAAGACACAGAGGAAAATCCCTTTCAATCATAAGTGAATAATTACAAGAAGCTTGCAGTGACAAACATTTTCCATTTCATATCTTTTCTTAAAAGTTAATTTCACAAGTATGAAGTCTACATGTCAATGTCTAACCTAGCCCTCTTTTGAACTTAGTTTTCTATGAATGCAATGACCCACAGTCTTCCTCAGGAGTTAGCAGGTCTGTTCCTAACAGCAGTAAACCTGGAGAATCTTAAGAAGCCACTCAAAAAGTGCTCTGTGGAAATGTGGTGTGAATGTACACTGNAACAACAACAACCATTATGATAATTTGTATTATGTATTTATTATCATAGTTCCAGGAAAGACCAATCTGATCAGGACTTCATGTGTGCTAGACTTCATATGAAAGAAAGAAAGAGAACAAGGGGAAAGACAATTCCTGCTTCATATGTCTTCTAGTCCAAGTGTCATACAGTAACAACAAATAGATGGGGGGACAACAAGGACTAAGAGGCAGCACGGTAGGCAGCTTATACTGACATGAATTTCACAGAAGGATCTGAAAAANATCTGAAAAAGCAGAATACCTTTAAGGTATTTACGGAGACTGACACCAAGGAGATATATAAACTTATATATATGAGGCGGAAGTACGAATGGACTTCTTTAATGATCTAGGGAGTAGGTGATGCAAGGTGGTGCAAGTGATGAACCAAAGGCAAGGTGACAGACAGGAAAGAGGTAGATCATGAAAGGTCTTGAAAATGAATATAAGTGCCATATGCTCAGTATGATGGTGAAGGAGTTAGAAGGATGCAAATAGAAGGATGAAGCATCAAAGCTATGCACTTGGAAACAGCAATAGATACCTTCATGAATTAAGAAAGGGTGAAATTGTTTCTTTTAACATCAGATAAAATAATGTTGCAATAACTGAAATTTAAATGGCAACAGTCCAAACAAGTCTAAATTAACAACAATAATTAATATGGTGCGACCCAACTGAAAACAAAATGCTAGAGATTTTAGGCTGGATTTTTATTGGGATAAATCACTATTTCCACTGAGTAAATGGTGTCACAGCAGCTTACACCAGGTAAATACCTATGTCCTCATAATTCAACAAAATCAAAACATTTTTAAAAATGTATCAAGTTTTTGAAGAAGTTACTCTGTCTTGCTTGGAAAGGGGTAGGTTGAGTATGCTTTTAACATCATTGAAGAAAAGTCACATGAGTTTCTATGCTGTTACTCAGTTTTGCTATATTAAGTTCTGTACCATAAAAACATACCCTTTAAAGACTACAAATTCTGGCATCCTATGCCCATAACTCATGTTACAAATGTTTACAATTACAGCTGTTATTGACTTTTTTTCTGTTTTGTTGGGTTTTTTTCCCCTTTTCTTACAGTGAAGATGATTTATGTTAACACTGACAAGAAGAAGTAGGAAGAGAAATAAAATTTTCATCATCTTTAGTTTATCCAGCTTGTGATGGCTATTACAAAGACAGATGAAAGCATGAAAGAATCACCCACGGATTCTTCATAGTGAATTGGATTTTAACAGGAAATAGCATAAGTACTCTCTGGCAACTTGGAAGCTCAGCTGAAGAGGATTTGAAGGTCTGAAGAAGGTCTATCTTCCTCACAGTTTGTGCTTTGGGTCAGGTTAAGTACAGACTTTGGAACCATCTGTACTTGTGTCTCAGTACAGCATATTCCATAAGAGAGACTGGATTTAATGCATTACAGTGAGTGAGCACTAGCCTTTAAGGGCATGTTTTAACAAATATTTGTGTCAGCATACAAGTATATGTTTTAAGAAATATCTATTTTACGTTCAAAAATGACAAAACGTATACTTTTCGTACTTAGAAAACCCCAATAATCAAAATCAATGACTTGAGACAGCTGCACAGATGAAATAGCTATTAAAAACCCAAACATGATGCTTTTGAAATGTAGAACAAACTTCGTCCATCCAAACTTCACAAACTAGCAAATAAGTTAGGGAGACTAACACATCCCATAAAGAATTACTTTTCATTTCTAAGAAACACTTGCTGTTCAACATACTCAAAAGCTTAACAAAAACGTCCACAGAGATCTTGAGTATCTTCATTTTATAAATATTAATAAGTATTACACATGTTAAACATGTATTAACAACTCTACACTTCTAAATTTTGCACAGTCCATGCTTTTAGGAAATTATTTTGTCTTCACACTGCTGAGGACACTGAAAGATTCATCCATCAAATAAAAATGTGGTGCCTTCTACTTGGTACAGTATGAATTTGTTCTGGATGTAACACAATTCAGCACCTCTGGAGCAATGCTATATGAGTGGTCTAGACTATTGGCAAAGGTGTATAAAGAAAAGTGAATGATTTGACAAGACAAATTGGAGAATAACCTGTTTCTCAATGATTCAACTTTCAAGAGTGTAAAGCTGTGTTATCAATAAACCCAAATTAAACTGAAAACAGGGAATATGATCACTTATAATAAAAGTTATGCAACTTCTGGCTGGGTGGAACTTGTTTTAAAATGAAGGTTACCTTGAAGTAACCTCTGTTCCTTTTACAAGATCGCATTTCCAGCCACAGCAGCTACTATTGCTCACATGCAAAATTAGCACTAGAACAGTAGATGAGGCTTTGAAACTCTGCATAGCTGGCCATTCATATGGACAATTTGCATAATTGTATACCTTGTTAATCAAGAAATCCAACCTACAGACAGTTTGTGTTTCTATCCCTTTTTCACCTGAAAGAAATTGATTGTGATGCTTCCTTCAAATTCCTACTGTAAAATTAGGAATTAGCACTGTAAAATCTCATGGATTTTTACACCACAGACTCTAAAGCAAACTCTGGAGCTGAGCAACACTGGAATTTCTTGAAGTTAGGGGTCTAGAGTCAAACTTTACTCATAGCTCTCAACCACATTATCTCTCAACTGTTTCCCAAATTCTTGGGAGAATTGAGAGTTCAAACCCAAGTATTGGCTTATCACCATTTCATACTTTTAAAATAGCATTTCTGAAAATCATGGAAGATCTCTCTTTTGACTTCAATGAAATTTGAGTCAGACTCATAATCCATCAATCTCTGGTGTTCCCCCTAATCACAAAATTACCTGCAGGAATACATTTTTGCAATACAGACCTCTGTTTAGCAGAACACTGGCACGGCTCCACAAAGCTCACTTCAGAGATGATACAAGTTCTTACCTCTTTCCATCTTTTTACGTTAGAAGAGAATCACTTGCTGAGTTCATGGCCCCCTGATTAAGAGCTGTGACATGCACAAACTGACAATATACTTGTTTCTGGTATTGTAGACACTTTGAATGTTAGACTACAAGAGAGACTGGGGGGTGGGAGAGGGGAAGGCACACAAAAACCTCCAGTGGCCTGAAATAAATGAAGAAATGAAATTTTAAGAGTGGGCTCTGAAAGTTAGTGTCTACTTATTGTGGAAAAGCCTTAAGGGTATGTAATTACAGGGATTTTTAAAAAATGGGTTACCTTTTCATGCTTTCTTTTATTTTTGGAATCTGCAGAAAGCTGGATTTGGCAATCAATCAATCAATGCAAGTGAACTGAGTTTCTGATGTCAAATAGCCCGTGTCAGTACTGAATCATCTTTATGTAACAAAACCACTACGAAACCCAACATATTAAATGTCACAAACCAAAACCCAAAGCAAACCCTTGGATTAAATCTGACTTTCCTTCAGTCTTGTTTTGTGCTAAAATTCTCCTTGCTTGGAAGTCCAGTTAAGCTTTATAAACATACCAGGGCAGAAAGAGTTGCAGTTAATTACTGGAAAATGGGGATCTACATCATTAATTCTTTTATTGGCAAAAACATGCCAAGTGCTTTCCTACACCTCATATGAATACATAACAACAGTCAATTACACCACAACAGACAGGCACTGTAACTTATTTTGGAGAATTTCTTTCCTGTTTAGCTGTCTCTCAAGATTCCTGCTTTGGGGCAGTGCTCTGTTAACTTTACATTACTTGACAGTTGCTTTTCATTTCACCTGTTTCTTCCTGGAGTTACAACTCTAGGCTCACAAAATTGCCTGAGCCTGGAGAGATAAAAATCATATTAAAACCCAAAACAAACAACCCCCTTATCTTTGTCTTATCCTGAAATGTCTCAGTTTGATAATCATGCAAGTAAAGGGAGGTACATCTCTCCCATTAATACAGTTTTTTCTTTCCTCTTGCTGCAAATCTTCACAGTAGTGGCAGGTTTTATTAAACTGCATCTTGCAAGGTTCAGTGGCTGAAGTGACTTGGGCATCATTGGAGCTCAAGGTTTCTAAGTCTTTTGTCAAATAGTTAATAAGTGAGCTTTCCTCTAGGCAAGAAGGAACAGATGCAAAATCCTCTTCCTTCTCCTTCTGAAAAAATGACAGATCTGAGCTAGAAAATGAGCTCACTTCTGCACTGGCATGCTCCACTTCACTTCGGACACTAGCCTCCTTTGTGATTGCAACCCCGGAAGTCGAAAAGTTTCATTTCAACCACAGTAGTCATTCCAGTTCTCATAAAATTCAGGGCACTGACTCATTCAAGCAACCGATGGTGGTTCCATGTGGCAACATATGGCTCTTAGTTTTGGAAAGGAAATTTTAACGTTATAACCCTCATGAGGGAAATCAGTCTGGCAGTCAAGAGTACCATTTCCTGTCATTATGGGGTTAAGGACATACTAAGTGGGTCTCATGATCTATAGAAATCTCATTAAGTGGATGTAGACATAAACATAATAGTAATGAAAAAATTTTGGTGGAACTGTTACAGCTCCAAGCTACCCTATGTTTCTGCACTGATTATGATCTTGGAAAGAAACACCTGCTTGTCAAGGAAGCCTCTTCCAAGAAAAGTAGAATAAAAACATAGAAATAATTTAGTAATTCAATGGCATGATTAACACAACAAGCATCATCACCAGTCATTGCTTCATCCACTATGTCAGACAGAAGCTCAAACACGGGAGTTTTATGGCTAAATGTAGACTCCCCATGATCTATTTGTTTAAGTCCTTTGGATGACATATTTTCCAACAAATAACAGGGAATTACTAAAAAGAAGCCAAGAACAATTTGATTTAAAGCAGGGTGTATTTTAAAATTTCTAGTGCAAAGAATTAATAAAATTCATAAGATTTAAGAATATTTCATCCTGACAGAGTTAAATCCTGGAGCAGCAATGCATACTTGCTTGCTGTTTGCAATCCCTGCCCAGCTGGAGGATTCCCTTTCTCCAGGAGAGTCCTGGGTGGTGGAGAAAGTTGGCATAGCTGATTGTATCACTATAGGGAAGTGCTGTGTGGAGGAAGCATGTCCAAAAGCTAATGATTAGTTGTGGATCAAAAAGCTCCTTAGCTGATGCTGCAGCTGAGGTTAGATGACAACTGCCTGAAGGTTGCTCCATGTAATGCCCAAGCTCTAGAGCACAGGCCACCTATTTAAAGCTGCCTGTCCACACTTCTAGCCAGATCAGATGAAATACCAGCCCCAAAGAAGAAGTGATAATGCAGGTCAAACATCACGAAACGTGTTACAGAAGTTATTTAAAAGCACCAGTGTACCCACTTACTAGAGGACACATGGAGACAATAAGAAATAAAGTTGGTTCCACAAGGAGCTGGGTAGAAAATGGCTTCCCTATCTGTTCAAAACATAAAATATTTTTTTAATCTTCCTTTCCACTGGGGACAACCTCAAAACCTTGCAAATCTGTGAGCATAAAGCCACAGAGACAATCTCAATTCCTTTCTCCCTGGGACAGCAGAGTCTAGTGGTGAAGAAGTTATCAGGAAGGGTGGAAAGCCAGGCCCACATTGGTGCTCTGTGCAATTCAAACCAAGAACCAGCCTTTTGCACTCCAGGTAATGGCCCCAGCCACCATGGCATTACCAAGTTCCACAACCTCCTCTTTATGCAAAACATTCACTGGAGCAGAGACTTCAACCACAGCCTCCTCCAGTGCATGTGGACATCACTGGCTCCTCTAGAAGAGGCGAGAGGAGGAGGTTGCTTGCTTGCTTGTCTTCCAGGAATTCCAACCTGGGCCCCTGAATCATCTTACCATTAAAGCTTAGTTGAAGCTGGCACACTCTTGATTTTTTTTTCTCCTTATTTTCAGTTTTTACTAATTTGACACTCTCTAAGGAAGAAAAACCAACAGCATGTTGCTGGAAAATTTTTAAACAGCTCTTGTTACAAAGCGTGGTGGTGCCAAACCCAGAAGCAGAACCTAGAGAGTCTAGCAAATGGTCACAGCTCTAATCACTCAGCTGCGTGCTTTCATACTACTAATTTGTCATAGAAAAACAGATGGTGATGGTGGTGAGCTGGGCCAGATTCTTACACCTCTTTAACATTTATGACTTGTATTGCAACAGCATCTTTGGGACTTCAGGAAGCCTGGGGCCCTGTTATGTTAGGCATTGTACAGAGAGTAAGATACAGTCTCTGCTCTTAAGAGCTCCCTGAGAGATTAAATAGACAAGACAGATAAAGGAGGGAGGAAAAGCAGAGAAGTGATTTGCCCAAGGTCACATAGGAAGAGCCTGCAGAGCTACGAGTAGGTCTCAGATTGCAGGTCAGTATATTTCCACTTGTCCAAACTCTCTCTGGAAACAAACAGCTGTAACCATTAAATCACTCACCCAGCCTCCAAGAACTTCAATGCAACTTGCCACTCTGTAACTACCCTGTGTATTTTTTCCTACAAAGATACTAGAAGAAGTTCACCAGCATGGCAAAGATGGGTGTCATTGTCGCTGTACTCCCCAAGGACTCCCCAAGGACTCCCCCAGTCTATCTCAGAACATGGGGTCTGCAGTATCAAAGTGCTGTGCAAAGGGAAATTTTCAGAGCAGCTTTATGCGGAAAGTTACATTAAAATACACTGACACTGAGGACTAGAGAAAATACTGCTTCCAGTAGACCCCAAATACCATCTAAACTCAGCTGGCCAAAGGCTGAGGCACCCTTTGCCCTCCAGTGTTTTGGTCTTATACCAGGTTCACTGGAGAGGCCAAGTACACATTAACCCCTTTTGTATCATGTGTTCCTAAAAATACTCAGCAGATGCAGGAGCATGTGCATAAACTTTCCATCTTTTAAAGGTTAAAAGAATTGTCTTACAACAGAGGCATAAATTTTCATGTGGAATAACTGAAATCTAATCTGATGGGAGGCCACAACTACCAAACTGCAAGGATGTCCAGTGTATGCCATGATGCATGTGACAAAAAGCTGAAAAAAATCATGATTTTTCACAAGAATTTTAGTAAAGGCCAATTAACAACTGCTTTCCCAGAACCTCTTAAGAATTACATATATTCTAATAAGTTCAAATGTAGTTCAAATGTTTCGCTGTAGGCTTTCTCTGTTCCATGCTGTTCACTGCCGTGGGCAGGACAGTCAGCTAGGTGGATTTCCCTTCTGATCAGTACATCCCCTCTCATGTCTCATGTTAAATAGGGACCTGAGGCATGAAGCCTGGACTCATCCTACCCAGAAGTGTTTTATGTCAGAAGTGGAATTGGTTTAGATTCCCAGTGTGGCCAATGCAACACACTCTGGAGGTCCCTATTTCTAGAGAACTTTAGGTGGCAGGAAGGTAAACTCATACAGAATGAGTCCAGAGTGTATGACTGTATAGCTTTGCCTAAAATAATGCAGGAAAATATATAAGATTAGAAACGGAATCTAGGCCAGCTGAGTCCAAAGGGTTCTAACCACAAAGCTATCTTCTCTAGCTATGAATAATGACTAAATAAAGCATAATCACAAAACAAGCCACAGATACGTGCACACTCTCCCTCTTACCCTTCAGACTGGGCATTCCCATTTGGTGCTGAATAAAAGGTAAGGGGAGAGGGTTTTCTGAGTTTGGGAACCAGCGGTTGTCTCTGCGTCAGCAAGCGAGGCAGTGCAGGTGAGGGAGATCTCTGCAACAGAGCAGCTGGTGCGGCAGAGCCGTCATCACAACCGCACGCCTCTGGAAGTGAGTTTGCTCCAGACTACTTCTAGTCCGAACCCAGGGAGGCAATGCCTCTTAGGGAGTGCGAGTGTGCTAAGGGTACTCCTGGAGTATATGTGCAGTTTGATTTAATTCATAACTCTCTCATGTTCTGAGACTGCTCTCAACAAAAACAAAACCGTAATAAATGGGGATTGTCAGATGATTGCTTCAAAAGCGCATTCATGCTCTGAGCTAAAGCACCAAGGCAATCAGTGAGACCTACACTGCAGTACACTGCAGTATTACCATTGATTTTTTAAACCCCAAAAATATGGAATCATAGAATTATTATTAAGGTTGGAAAAGACCTCTGAGATCATCTAGTCCAGCCATCAACCCAAAACACCATGCTACTAAAACATGTCCTGGAGTGTCACATCCACCTGTTTTTTGAACACCAAACGTGTTATCAGGTAATTTGGTAATATCAGGTAATATCAGGCAGTTTGGCATTCAAATTGACATTAGGTTCTGTTAAAAACAAAAAGCAAACAAAAACAAAATTCTTAATATCCTTAGGAGTGTTTTCATCGCTCATTTAATTGACTTTTCCTCTAGAGCTTTTGCAATCCCACTGCACTGAATTGTGAAGCAGGAAAGAGAATCTTCACTATAATAAAATCTGACAAGTTAAATTCTCCCAAACTGAGCAAGCAGAACAAAGTTAAACAAGATTTAGAATGACTGTATTAACCCAGGATATGATAAGTACCAAAAAAAACAAAAGAAGAAAGGAGAAAAAAGAAAGCACTTAAAAAGTCTTGATAACCACCCTTAAAAATTATTGGAGTAAAGAGTGACGGGTACTGGTAGCAGCTCTCGTTGGGAGGTTTATGTCTCTGTGTCACCATACACTTGACTGTCCATCCTAACCTCCCAATCCTAACTTTTAGTGTGGCAAAAGCAACAACAAGAGTTTATGGAAGAATCTTTGGCTCTCTCGGTTAACAGTATTTGTTTTTTCTTCTACTCTTTGTTGCAAACCTTGCAGCATATTAGGCTATCACTAGACATTCCTGAGGCAGAAGGATCAAAAAGCACTGGTTTTGGCACTTGGCTAGGAGGCAGCAAGACCCTTCTCTGTGTGTGAGGACACTGCCACATCTTCAACTGCTGCCCTTTCAGGCTGGGTGTTTGCCCTGTGCTCCACTTGAGATGCACTTTTAAAGCACCTGGATACCTCTAGTAATGCAGAAAATGACTGGTTTTGCATTGAGCAGTATTTCACGGACTGAAACGTTAAAGATACAGATTTTGATCTATAAATTGCTATGCAGCTAAGAGAAAAAGGGGAAGAACTACCATATTCCGTAATTGCCTGCAGCCCTAAAGGCAGCTGGGATCTGAGTCCTAGCAAGAAATGTTGAGCAGATTGTGGGTGCTGGCTTTAGGGAGTGGTTTCTTGCTGGCATGGGAGCTGGGTGTTGATTCAGTGCTGGCAAAAGCTTTCCTCTGCACCTACAGAAGTTAAATCCTCCATCACTTCTCAACGAGTACATAAGAATGGTAGAAGACTTTTTTTTCCTAGCTGATGACAAGGAAGCCTGTGAGGCTTTTCAAGGATCAGAGGAAAAAAAACACAACCTAATCATGCCTTCTGTTTCTCTAAGGTGATCTTCAGCTTCACGCAATCTTGTTTGGGGTGTGAACAAGATACCATGGTGAGCTGGCAGGGAGCTGTGCAGAGCTCCTCTGAGTGGGAGCAAGGAGAGGATGGGTGGGCAGGATGTCAGATGGGAGGTACCACTCACAGCCCATGTCCAAGTGACTCTCCTTCCATCCTGTGCTGCTGAAACAAGGAAGCTGCCAGTATGGGCTTTATATTTTTGGAATTTATGACTTGCATTTTAAATTTAAGGAGGCAACAAAGAAATAAAGACCAACCACCCTTCATGATAAAACATGGCAAGACTCTCCGACAGCAGTCACCTTGTGTTGCCTTACAGAATACCTGGGGGACTAGCCGACGCTTATATCAGAGCACATAAAAAGTGACTGCAGGGCTGTTTTTGTTACATGCACACATACCACTCCAGGAGCTGTGCTTCTGTGTCCACTACTGTTGGGACCCAGGAAAACTGCTTTCTGCAGTGTGTGGTTGTACTCAATAACCAGAAAGACAGACCTTGCAGGGGCAGAGCTGGACCCAAGAGAAAGATCAGGTGGCAAAATGCTGCCTAAAGGAACAAATTAGCCAACGGAAGATGAGATTAGTTTTAGTTTCTTCTACTACAACATAACTTTTTCACCATATGTCTTTGGATGAGGTAAGAGAGATTAACTGTATCTCATTCAGGTGCAAAATTTCAGTATAATTTTCTGACAAAAAATGTAATAATCAGATTTTTATAATTAAAAACTGAGGCTTAAAGGGAAAACTATTAGTGATCTGCCAAATTCACCACTGTGGGACGCAGCCTTTGTGTAAATCTTTTGCTTTGGTTGGGTTTGTGGGCTGCGGGTTAGGTGTCCCTCAGTTTCAGTTCAAGGTTTTGACCCACAAACCACGTGGGAGCTAGATTTTCCTCATGTTGCCATGTGAAACCAGAAATCAGCTCCAGTCTGAGTGTAAGAGGGCCCGGTTTTGCTGAGCAGTCTGGAGAACAGTCGCAAAATTTTCCACACACCTGGACTGAGCTTTGAGTCTGTAACAAAGCTGAAAGCTGGCCAAGTTTCTCCTGGCTTTGTTACCGGGCTTTTTGCACAGATCTATTATTCACGGCATTAATTTTTTTTCCTTCTTTTAAAACTGAACCATTGGGGGGGAAAAGGTTTGGGGTGGGGGTGGGGGGAGAATGTAAAAGAAACAAGAGCGTGCGTTTGCCTGCGGCAGGGAGATGCAGCGCTGCAGTGATCGGTACCAATGCATGCACCAGCAGCTACAAACAGGCTGATAGCTTGAAATGTAGGACAGTTCAGGGGAAGAGAAAAAGAAAAAAAAGAAAAAAAAGAAAAAAAAGAAAAAAAAAGAAAAAAAAAGATAGAAGACAGTATGAGCGCTGTTTGTCTTGGCCGGTTAGCACATAATCCCCACCTGCATTTGATTCTGCTCAGTCTCCGGACTCCTCCCTCACTTTGGAGCCATGGCAATACAGGAAGGCAGGAGGGGAAGGGAGACAGAACACTTTGTACTAACAGCCAGACCACTGTTTAAATTCTTCAGCCAAAAAACAAATATGAATATGGAAAGATTTTATGGCGAGATACATCAACAGACTGAAGTGGTTCTGAAAATCATTCTGCAGTTGCTCATTCAAGGTTTTCAACTCGCAGAGTTTTCTTACAATTAATCCCAGTGTCTGTTCTGTAGTAGTAGTAGTACTAAGTGTTTACCAAGTGATGTGAACCATCAGTTCTACCATACAGAGCTCTATCTGCTGGGAGTATTTTCTGGTCTTCAAAATTTGCAGTCATATCCAGCCCTCACTGCTTTTTCAGTTTCACTATGGTTTGAAAATGAAACCCAGAAAATAACCTCTGCGCCTACCAGCAATGAAGCCTGGGTGCAGTGCACTAGAAATACAGCAGCCTTGAGCTTTTGAAAATGCAGAGAGCAAGCAAAAATTCTGTTGCAAACTATACTTTTGTATGCACAGTAAAAATTAAAACACTCTGTTTACTTTAAAAAATTCTTTCATGTGAGCCTGCTTTTGCAGATATTCTCCCTTTTAGCAGCACAACTGGTGTGCACAGGCCTTAAGTATGCTGAATCTGGCAATATCCCCCAAATGATGCCGTGCAGAGCAGACAACAACAGACATCTTCCTCTCTCATGCCATAAGAGATCTCAGAACTAAAAGTTCATTTTTTTTGATGGAGATGCCTCACATAAAGAGACATCAGAGAAATTAGAGGTAAAACTTGCAGGCACCTGATCGTGCTGTGACAAGCACTTCTCATGATCCAGAAAGTCTCAGAAACTGGGGACAGCTAGATAACAGCAAAGTGTCTCTGTATCCACAGGCATCATCATTGAGATATCCCCATCTCTTCTAAAGCCTTGGGTATGGTAAGCTAGTATCAACTTTTCATCTCACACACAGAAAAAAAAAAGTTTTAAAAAAGTTGAGCAAAACAGTATTAAAATGTGAACAACACTATTTTTGTGACTCATGAGATTTTGTACAAAAGCCCGTCACTGTAAAACCATGGCACCTAAAAGCAATTGCTTAAAAACCATTGAAAGTGAATGTCCAAATAGATATTCTAGTACAACTTTACAGCTATCTTGCACATTAAATATAGTTTATTGATTTTTTCATTAATGTATTTTGAATTGAGGGAGGAACTGGCACTCTTTAGTGGAAGCTGCAATCATAAATTACAAGCATTTGAAAATGGAGAAACACAAAATCAAGATAAGTGTTACATGAAAAGAAACAGCTAGAAAGAAAGAAAGAAGGATAAAGACCAATTCAGCATGCCATCTTCCTTCCAATCTCTCCCCACCCCCCCACCGGCACAGGGGAGCGTGCAAATGGAGGAGTTGGGAACCACAAACAAACAATCCTGATCCCTGAGTCACTCCTGAGGCTCACATAGAGGAATGCTGCTGAATATCACTATACATACTGTATTGTTCACAATGTAACAGCACTGATAGGGTGACTTTCCAGCTCAATATCATGGTGGGACTTTTTTCATGTCATTTCAGTCTGATCCAGCAAATGATATTTCCATAGGTATTGACATAGATGTGTGTTTTGAAGCTAGACATATTGATGCTTTTTAAAGTCAGCAGACAGAAATGGGCAGCTAGGATGTAGTCCAGGCAATTTATTTTAGATATCTATTTTAGGATGAGATGCCTCATGCTCTAGATATGCCTTTTTCCCTCCCCTGACCATACAGTCTAGACTTACAGATCAGAGATCATCACTTAGAATAAAATACCCAGAGTCAAGATGAATCACCCTCCCTCTGGGTTGAAACCTTTGCCCTGCTGCACTGAATAAGGATCTGCCATTGACTCTGATGAAACCAGAATCTCACTTACCATTGCTCTGTCTCTGTTTCAGCCTCACTGCCGTACCATGCCGTATCACAGTCAACAGACCAAGAGTCAACAATCTTTTGAGGCTGTGGGCATAACCTTTTCCAGTTTAGAAGCTAAGCATGTTGTCTAAAACCCAAGTGGGAACAAGGATAAGCTGCTAGTGATGGCTTGCCTCAGCTAAGGCAGTGGCTCCTGCAGACTTGGAACTCAAGGAGAGGTGAGAATAGGGGATTCAGCACCTAGGTTCCCAACAGCAATAATCCAAACCTTTACACCTTGGCTGGAACTGCATAGCCAGGAAGCGTGCAGTTCTCATCCTTTTCCTTCCCCATTACATTCACCAACACAACTTTCTAATATCTACAATAATCTGGCTTTTGGTAGCTCTTAACTGGAGCATCTTAAACTCAGCAGTGAAAGAAACAAACATGGACTTTCAAAGCAGAGCCATTTTTGTGACAGCCTTCCAAAAACTATGAAGACACACTCATTGTTCTAAAATCAAAAATACCTTCTCTTATTCTCCCCAAATTTCATGATTGAAGCTTAAGTGGATGGGGTTGAACATAAATTTTTGAAGACTGGTGTCTAAGGAAAAAACGTACAGAGTGAGAAGAAGAAGAAATGGTTTTCTAATGAAAAAGTTTGATGTGCTATGCAGGAAAGAGAAGCTATGGGATCACAATAATAGACTATTTTCAAACAAAATTTCATTGCCTTTCACTCTGTTAATTATGCTTCAAATTTGCCTAGATGGTGCCAGAAGCAGTTTTAGAAGTAGAGTAAATGATGATAATAACACCAGTTTGGTTTTGCGGAGCCTCCATAACCGGGTGGCACCTAAACAAAAGCATCTAAAGTGCCAGAAGCCAATTTGCGGTTTGGTTTTGGATTAATTTACAATTTGGTTTGGCTTCCAAACAGACCTAAGTATGATTGGAATAGGGTATGAGAACATAGAGCCCTCTTATTTCTGTGGGGTGGGCAAGGTTTATATTTCACCATCACTGATTCGTGGTTAGCCTCTTCTTTTGGCTATTAAATTTAATCAAGATTATAGAACTGTTGGTTGCTCAAAGCACTGCTAGAGTTAAGGATGCTCTGCATATGTGCACATCTAGGCTTGCGCAGATGTGACTGCAGAATCAGGCCCAAAATTTGGGTAGCCTTTAAGTACATACAGAACAGAATACGGTGACATTTACTAAAATACAAGATGGGTAACTTAAGTAAGCGCTGACTGCCTTAACAAGGTGAACCAGGAGAAGTCATCCAAAATACCATTTTAAGTCTTCCACAACACAGTAGTTTCAGTGCACAGCTTTCTATCAAGAATTTGCAGGTAATGAAATCAGGGGAAAGTACTGACAGCTATATGAGCATTTAATCTGTATGCATTTATAAGAAGCTTAAATAAGGAAAATTAAAACTACAATGGCATAACAGACAGAGTTTAGTGGTTTTGACAATGTTTAAATTATTAATAAGATCCTTATGATTTATGAAATCCCTTAAGATGACTGGAGTATGAAAAGTGACATGATAACAACGTGCCTGGTTCTAGGGTTTCTTTATGCTGGGAGCCATACGTGCAGGGGCACATACCAACTTTCTAAAAATGTAACTAGGTCAGGTTACACAGTTCTCAGAAGAGAAGAGGAGGTGGTTATTGTTTATTGTATTTAGATCTGCTTTGATTTTCTTTGTGCTGCACCTTCCATCTTGCTACTTAAACTGAGAAAATGGGAACTCCAAGAGGTCTGTCCAGGCCAAGTACAGGGGTAAGAGCTTGGCAAGACCCTGAACCTTGACATTTTTTCTTTCATTTTAAAATAGGTGTGTAGATGTATGTGAGAGTGCATAATTTATATGTTTTAACACATGCACACACACAACTTACTGAACATTCATGGTCTTAAGTTTCCCAGATACCCCTTTTCTAAATATCTTAAGGATGATCACAGCATTTTAGAAGAAACTGTGTTTCAAAGAAGGATCACAGAAATTATTAAGGGAGAGAGAATGCATCCTGTGACAGGAAAATAGGAGAAGTTGGCTTGTTAAGCCTCATAAAGCAAAGGCAAAGAAGAGATATCACGGCCCTGTATGACTATGTCCATAGAACATAAGATCAAATTGCAATAAACTGGTCATGATTATATATAGTTAAAACTAGAAAAAGGTTTTTCGCTGTCTGAAGAGTGAAATTCTGTAAGCTGCTTCCACATGAGGCTCATGGTGACAGGATGCCTAAATGACTTTCAGATGGATTTTGAGGGGATTAGGGAAGGGACTGATTAATTTACAGAGAAAAATTCCCAGAAAATATGTTTCTGATGCACATCTGTAGGTATCCCGTGTATTGGTACATACAATGTTTAAAAGGGAAATGTATCTCTGTTTGTAGTGTATTTATACCAAATTAACTTCAAGCTTTCATACCTTGTGGTGGCCAGGAAGAATTATTCACCCTCCTGCCCTTGTTTCTGGTATTGTCCTCCCTCCACTGAATGACTGGAGACTGGCAGCAAGAGATGCAGTCACATTCACGCTTCACACCATTATCTTCCCGTCGGTGTCTAGTTGGCATGTCCCACTGGCACTCACAAAACAGCACAGATTTTTCCTTCAGGTCATACTGCCAGGTACCCTACTGGGTTTCCCTCTTTTCTCAGAAACAAAGGTTATTAGTCAGCTTTTTTGTCACCTGGGAGTTGTACTTGTACACAATCTCATTTTGCAATGCCCTTGATCTCTCCTGTTATGTTCCTGTGGCACATTATAGCATGGCTTTTGACCTTCCACTCCAAAACTGTATTTTTAGAGGCTGATAAGAATTATTTTGTGTGCTATGATTACAGGAATGGAAGGTCTATGCACTCCTAAACCGGACATCTCTCTTGTGGTTGCAACTGTGGGAGATTAGCCTCAAAAGCAGAAGGTGGTTCTTTCCACCTCGATGTTCCTGAATACCATGACAAACTATTATAAAAGACCTGCATATCCATGAACACAGGGACTGGAAAAAAGTCAACAGACAAGTTTTTTTGGCTTAGCTGGTATTCAATAATTGCATTTGCGAAAACAGCTGAAAACAGGTTTAGCATGGATTCATCCAGTACCATTAGGAATGGAAAGGCCAGGAGGACGCTGGCATTTTGTGATGTCCCTCTACTACAAAAATACACCTTCCAGATCTTCAGTGAACCAGAGAAGCTGCAGCTAGTTTATATTCAGAGATATGCTTTGAAACAAGTACATTTCATTTTAGTGTTAGGAGAAAGCAAACAAGAGATTTTCCTACTGAGACATGAAAAATCACCCAAAGCGAAGATCAGAACTCAGAACCTTTTTCTCTCCGTCCCATATTTACTCCTCTAGAGGACAGTGTTGTATAAGAGCAGATGCACAGTAAATGCTAAAAAACACCTTTTCTTTTTTTTTTTCTTTTAAGAGACAAGACCCATGAATGTCTGGTATTCCAGGAAAGTATCACTTCTGAATGATTTCTGCAGTGCACATGTATGTTTCTTGGGCATGAGAACTTGCTGAAGCTCTGGGTAGGCAATATGAGGTTTACCTCTCTGTAACAGCACGCTGCCATTGCCATTAACTAAACCATCCATGAAGCCGCCATATATACAACGGTGCTTTCTCCTTCAAAGCACCACCTCACCATCCTGGTCTTTAGTTGAGGGGG
This sequence comes from Scopus umbretta, assembly GCA_013400535.1. NCBI lineage: Eukaryota > Metazoa > Chordata > Aves > Pelecaniformes > Scopidae > Scopus > Scopus umbretta. Next base: position 17,250 of record VZTL01009978.1, read on the forward strand.
ATTGGGTTGGTTGCAGTTGTCAGTTTTTCCTCTGTGCTCCTCTTTCTAACTTAAACACCAGCACAATGACCACATAATTGCACCACGGAAAGAAATGTTCACGATTTATTAATGGGGAAAGAAAAAGCCTGTAGCTTCCCCAGGTACTAGGGTGGAAATGGGGTAGATGCTAACTTGGGTACAGGTCTTTAATGACTGAATAAATAGCAGCAACAAGGCAGCTCCAAAGTTTATCAGATGACTCTATTCATTTGCTCTAAATATCATATTTAGTGATTTGTGCTGATTCTTCAGTTTGTGGGATTAGTTACAGTTCATTGTAAGTTCTAACTGTATTTCCATGTATTGTGTTAAGACCTGATTCAAGAGTAGTTTTATTTGATAAAAAACAGATGTTCTTAAAAGAGACTCTCTCCTTCACAGTACAAAACATTATTCTTAGCAATTGTATGTACCTTACAAAATTAATAAGCACAGCATCTCCCCGCGTGACATATGACATTATTATATTTTTCCCTGTTGAGGGACTTTTAAGCCGTTGGGGTCACAACCTCTGTGCCTTATGAGAAATGGAGAAGCACATGGTTCTAATTTTATCTTCAACCCTGCCCTCCTGCTGACATGTATGTTTACAATACGGTTCATCTGTTGACCCTTCACTCACATTTAAAATATTAGCTAACATTTTTCGGTCCCAATCACAACGGTGCACGGTGATTAGCTTTTAAGACCAGTTGTTTTCTTTATTGCCTTTTGACATGCACGTCTTATCTGAAAGCCCTTGACTGTTTTTCTAATTTGAAAACAGCACCAGCCACAAAACCAACTCCAGTTTGTCTGGACACTTCTGCTCTCGTTATGACGCAGGACACTTCAGATCTTTAAATGCATGATATCGCCCCACTCACGGAGGAGACGGAAAACATCCTGCGGTGGTTAGAGATATCCCCAAGGAGCTGCCCGGCGCAAACCCTGCTCTTGAGCGCCCTTCAGTCCCGAGCCAAGGCGGGTCAGGGTGAGCTCAGCCTGACGCGTGTCCCAGGGGACACAGTCTGCTCCCCAAATCCCCCCGCACAAGGCGCTCTGGAGAGAGTGGATGGATCCTGCTACAGGCAAGTCAGGAAGAAAACCCTTCCAGAGAAACTAGCCCTTTCCACGGCCCATGTTGGGTGCTGAAAGAACACACATTCACTTTTCAGCATGAAGTGAAAGAAAGTGCAACCAGATAAGGCTGACTTTTTGAAGGGGGTGTCCTAAAAAATGAGAGCTGTTTATTTTCCACTCTGTTTTTCCCTTACATCAGAAGGAAGGTGAAGGAAAAGGAAAGGGGGGTGGGGGAAGAGAGAAATAATCTCATTTTATTTTCCTTTTAAAAAGGGGAAAATTTTAACAGGAAAAATAACAAGTACTTTCCTTTCAAATTAAAATAACATAAAAAATTTAGAAAGATACCTTTAGCACTTGAATCTCTTCAAGATTTTTTTTTTCTTATTTTAAATTAAAATTTTAATCATTTACATCAACAAGGTATAATGTGCTCTGGTAACATGACTGTGAAAAGAGCACAGAGCACTTTCACTTGTATAAAGCAAAATGATTTACTTGGTTATTTTCACCATACTGTATTAAATGATACCACATTAAATGAGCTCATATAAATGTATGCCTTGGCTTAAACTGCATAATAGGGCAACACATTCATCATTTGCTCAGTGCAAAATATTTTCATAATTCTGAAGCTCAGCACTCTCAGTTTCCCTATAATCCGCTGTCCCAGTAGGTATTTTCAATGCATTTATTGATGTATTTGGCTTTCCATAAAAATTCTGTAAATAATTTCCAGGCCTGAAATGCACCGAGCTTATTACACTGCTAAAGAGACCTTCAGAAGTGTTAATGCCTTATTTTTAGAGAGTGAGAGCAGGGTCTCTTTTCAGTGGTTGTTATGGGAAAACTTTTCAATGAAAACCGAACAGATTCAGGATCACCCTGTTTCTTGGAGGAAGGGATATGGATATCACAGCTGTAAGTCAGGCTCTGAAAACACCTAGTTCCTTCAGGTTTCAACCATCACATATATGTCCTCAAAAACCTTGAGATGGGCAGAATAACAAGATAGGGGAAGGACAGAGAGCAAAAAGCTTCAGACAGCTGTAGGCTAGAGCCATCGCTTCGTACTGTGGAAAGACCCAGCAGAGAAAACTGAAGAAAGATGCTATCTTCCCCCTAATGAGCACAGAAGTACCCCTAGGCACCACGGAGACATTGTTGTGTACAGCTATAGTCTCAGGATAACTGCAGAGAGATTTTCTATTCCATATATTCAGGTAATCCCATGCACCCCTAGGTTGTAATTTGGCTATATATACATACAAATATCCATATGTATATTTGTTTAATAGCAAGTGATGTAGTCCCAAGCTGAGTAAGAGTCCAATCCATAAATAACCCTGTTGAAGTGTTGAAGTCATTGCTGTTTACAGTGAGTTGATATTAGCTGGAGAACTGGACCCTAAAATTGTCTTTCTTTGTCACTCATGGTTCCTTTAATTGTTTGGGTTTTTTTCTCCCCTCTTTCTTGATGACTCCAAATGCCAGAATGGCAGATATCGGCCAAGAGACTTGGCAATCCTGTGTCTCAGGAGCTGATGCCAATGGCAGTTGGGGGAGCAGCACTGGTGCTCAGCATATTTGGCTTTTTTCCTTTGAGTAATGAAGACATCATACTGTTTCTGCCCTCCCACCCCTATAACCTCTGATCCTGGATGTGGAGTCTCTGGGCATGAAACATGGAGCCTCTCACTGCTGCATAAAATCAATCAAAGCTAATGCCACCAGGGAGGTTGTTACTTGCCATGTTGGCAATTCACTAATCGCTTCCATTATCACTCCGGCAGGGAGGACAGATGGACATAGCACTCCTGAGTCAGCTGCAAACTGCGATCAGTTTCCACATACAACTATTTCCAAAAACTTCTAACATAACCCATCTTTTTTTTTTTTTTTTTTTCCCCATCTTTGGCCTATGCAGAATTTAAAACTGCATCATTAGCACGTTGGATCTGTGCCAGTTAGACAGGCATGACAAAGCTGCATTTTTCCCTTCAATAGTTGGGTGCAGCTCAGCTTTTGAAGAGAAAAAAACAATCCATAAATTCACCAGCTCGAAATTATACTGTAATTTATTAATCTGTCACTGTAGGAGGTTGGATTTCCTGCCTTCATTTCCACCAATACATAGCAATCCAAGTAGAGTACTTGAAACATTCTTAATGCCTGCTTGCTCATAATTCCTATAATCTTGTGACAACTAAGAGCAGATATATTTATTGCATAATACTGTCAATAATGGTCAAATAATTAAAACATGGCCATACAAGTATTATTTACATGCTTAAAGAAAAGGATCAGCAGCAGTAAAGCATAGTGATCATGCAGCACTTTGCATCAAAGCCTTTCGCATTGTACCTTTTCCACGATTTCTGAGCTCACCATGGAACTACTTACATTCTATTGATAAGGAAAAAGACACAGAAATTTTTCCAACATGACAACTTTTCCAACATGACAATGAATTAGTACAAGAAAGAAAATCTAGTATGTCTCAGCTCTCGGTCCTCTGCTCTTCGCTTTCCACTCTGTTACTCCACTCCCATAGCCATAACTTAATGGACGTTTTATTCTTCATGCAATGGTTTACAATGCTGAAGCTACTTCCAAGAGTGGTTCACAGGAATGTTCAGCTTTAAGCTATGAAAAACAGGTAGGAAAACTACATCAACAGCTAATTCTACTAAGGCCTGCCTTTAAGCCAGAAAGGGACTTTGAGTACTCTGGTTCTGATACAAATATGTATTTTTGGTACATGGAAGAAGAACAAGTTCTTAACCTTCTCATAACAACATGAGCATGAAAGTCATCACATAGGACCCTGCACAATGATGAAGTGGATGGCTAAGATACAGAAAGAGATGCTGATGTACATGAGTATGAACACTTCTCTACTGTGAACAAGGCTACCACTACCAGCACAGTTTGCAAAATGTCAGAGAACTGTCTGCATCAGCTGAGTAGAAACATTACACAATATAAATTCCAATATAAAATAAACTACTTCTCATATGTAAAACATTGCCACTCTTGAAAGAAATACTGTTAAGAAAATCCCCATTTTTGCTTTAAAAGAATCTACTTGTTTATATCCACCAACTCTTTAGAAGATGGGAGTTTTCCTAGCTTTGTAGTCATATGAACCAACTCCTAGGAAAAAAGGTCCTCATACAGAACATCTCTCCACTCAAACCTTTGCTTCCCCTATGCTGAAGAGCACCACTAAGTATCATGTATCACTGCTGATCCATGAGTTCATTTCTGTTCCACTGTAACAAGTGTATTTATGTGATTAGGAAACATGATTAGTAAAACACACGAGAAGCCACATTTTGCTCACTTTTTATGTCAGTGTCATGGCTTCAGGGCTTCTGTGGACCAAGTTTACTGGGAAGACACTGTAAATGGTGGTTCTGTAGCAAGCACAGCGATCTGCAAGAATGTGCTTTGTAGTCACATTGGCTAAGGCCCAGTATATCCAGAAATAAAAAGTCAGGTGGGGCTGTTTCATCTTACGTCTTTATGCTGGCTGCATTTTCTTGTCCGCCTCTGGTGTACAAATCAACACTAACTTGCAGTCACTCACACAGATTTACTTGCATATAGTATATTACTAATTATGTCTGATTTGAATTCAACACCACATGCTTCAGGCCTGAGGCTTAGTCCATTAAACCAGTTCTTTTTCATTTCAGGTTGGTAAACCCCAACAAGACCTGCAGAAGCTTCTTTGAATAAGCCCTTGAAACAGAGTCCTTCCAAGGGGAGTGGAGGGAAGTCAGGCACAAGGGTGGGTTGCTGGGTGCTGCAGGGAGTCCTGCCAGCAGGGAGGGGAGATGGGCTGCAGCAGGGACCCCGGGGCTGGAGCAGGGCCCCCGGGATGTACTGGGGAAGGAGCTGCAATGTCAGCAGCAACGCTGCAGCAGGCTCTGGCTGGGAAGAGGGCACTTGTCCTCTGTACTCCTCAGGGGATTACTGAACAATTCTCTATCAGCTACTGCAGTAAGGCATACAACATCAGGTCTTTAGAGAGGATCAACGTAAGTCCTCATTAGGCCAATATATAAGGGCTTAAGACTCATCTTTCTGTTTGTCATGCACTCTTGACAGCTTCTCCTGGCTACAAACCTCATCTCTGCTCCCACTGCCAGAGAAGAAGAGGAGGTACAAGACTCCTAAAAGCTGCTGACCTACTTAATTGCTTCTTAGCCATGGCTGAAAAGCCTGAGGTACTGAGCTGAGGTCAACACAAGTACCAGAGGTTCAGCCACATTGCTACAACACATGCAAGAGCATTCAAATGTATTTGACTCTCCAAATCAATCAAACTTGATTATTTCTGATTCCTCTGACACAGGTGGCATTTTCACCACCAGTTCAGCTCTTCTGATCTGCTGCAGCTCACTGTTCCTCCTCTCCACGCCTGGTTTCCAACTGATCTTTTGTCTGGGACAGAACCCTCTCTTTACTCGTTTTTGTAAAAACTTACTGAGAAGAGGGCTTGGCCTTGAGGTACTACCATAATTCAAATATTATGGTTACTATTAATAATAACAAGAGTAACAAGAATAGGCATATATGTCACATTAACATTAGAAGCGCTGTGTTGACAGCTTCACTTATGCAGAGGTAAACACTGATGTTTAAAACCATAAAAAGCAAGGGAACATTAAGTTTATGCTGTCTTAAAAGGAGCTTGCTTGAACTGTTACAGCACTGTGGAAGACATAACAAGAAATGCTTCAGATACTACATACACACAGATTTATACACACATATACTTCATCCATTTTCGTGTGATGGATTTTCGCACAAATGCTTTGCTGAAATTCAGAAAACCATCAAGTTTTCCATTTACTGAGATAAAACAGTTACAAAACATTAACTTTATGGAGGGTGATTTGAGCAGAGAAAGGAACTCAACACAGTGAAAAAGTACTTTCAAATTCTAACTGTAGCAGATGTTGTTTTGGTCATTTCTAGCTGGCTGTGAAGTTAGAGCCCCAGAACTGTGGTTTCGTATGTGGTTCAAGTGTTGGCTGAATTTATGCTGGGGGAAAAAAAAAAAAGGATGCTTGCATGCAGGACCTGGCATGCATTGTTTAAAAAAAACCAAAACAAAAGCCCAAACTGTGGCTGTCTTCAATTATTTTCCATTACAGCATTGTCTGCATATAATTGCTCCATGTTTTCCATTAAGGAGTGCCAAATGAATGAGTATGTTAAGAGTATAGGATGTACAAATTCCACTGGTAATGCTGCCCTGTACCAGTAAATAACATGAAACACAATCTCCCTTGACCTGTATGACGTTTTCATACAATTAATCTACGTTTTTCAAGTGTCCAACATTATTTACCGTATCTTCCATCAACAGCTGAGACTGGGGACTCAGAGAAAATCCAGGCAATGGGAAGTCAGACAGTAATTTCAAAGAGGTCTTAACTGGGGCTAAATGGTCAAATGCCTTGCAAATGGGCTGTTGCCAGAATGTGCAGACAAAGTTTTGGGGTTTGTCTTTTTTGTCTTGTTTTTAAAATCTGGGAGAACTACATATCGCATAGGTCTTTTCTGTGCATTAAAATAAAGGACTTCCACAGGTTCCCACAGATTTGAAGATCAGGCCCCACATGTCATTTTGGTTTCTCCCCAGAATCAACATTTTTACCATTAGTCTTTCTGTAAAAGGCTTTGTCTGATTCTATATCCTGGCTACTTGGATCAGACTTATTAGGCTGGGGACAACGGGACCCTCCAGGAGCTGGTGCCTAGGGATCCCTTGCAGCCCCCTCATCCGAGCAGGGCTTTGGCTTCCCTTCCCAAAAGCAGAAGGCATGCGGTAGCGATGCACACCAGGAATCATATCATGCCAAACCCGATGCAGGGGAATTTCTATGATGCAAGAATCCAGGAGACATACTGTCATTTGCCAGCTGTTAATGACCTCCTACACAGAGCTGAGCTTGGACTTCGCTCAGCTACAGTGCAGTTTTGCTTTTTAATATCAATACTTATTAACACCGATAACCAGAAAATATAGTACACAGCCCAGAATAATTACATGGTACAGCAGAAGTTAATACACCTGACCTATAACAATACATGTGTGACTACTTCTGCCAATGGGGTCTCAGTAAGCAAATTGGTTAGGTTTGGCAGTTCATAAATAAGTTGTAATTACACACTGGAAACAGCATAATTACACCTTAACTAGAACTTTGCAATACCCTTCCCTTATTACTCTGATCAAGCTATCGAAACATATACGCCGAAACAAAATAAATCCATGATCTTCACATTATAAAGATTGTACTACCACATCCCTTCCTTTTTCCTCGTCTGTGCACTACCCCTCTCAGCAGTGTTAGTTGTAAACTCGAGGCTGTACACTCTTGGGTATAGCCAGCTGTGCTGCGAGATGGGAAATTTGACCATATGTGCACTCTAAAATGAAACTCGAATAACAGTAGAGAAAACGAAACAAAGCTTCTCATGTAAAAGAAGAAAAAGTCACACAATTTTACATCAATGAGGGAAAGGTGCCCAAATGCAGACTGATACTCTGTCATAGAAACATCTGCAGAAGAAGTTTTGAGAAGGTAAAGAAGTTATTATTTGCTATGGAAAAATACTCAACTGCTATCTGAGCTATTCTTAATTGAACTTGACAGAAGACGTGTGCACTGACACTACTAGGATGTTCAGAAACTGAAGCTGGATCAGCTTCCTAATGGAGCAAGAGAGAAATATATCAACTGTTAAAGAGGCTGAATTTTCATTGGAATGGCTGCTTTTTTAAAAAAACTTGAAGTGATGGGGAACAGCAGCAATTACAGCACACATTGAACAGAATACTTTTTAAGTACAGCCACTAATTCTTACTTACTTTGAGGGGAAAAAGAATTAAAAATACAAAGTATACATAGAATTTTTAACCTAGTGGTATGATTGTAGATGAATAATTGGTTAAAAAAAGTAATCGGTTATTTGTTCCAAAATAAAAGCGCTTCCTCTGAAAGCAAAAAGCCATTGTGCTAACAGAGCAGACTTTTTCTCTTACATGTACAACAGCTTTCTGTGTGCTATTGGCTTTGAGCTTCTTCAGGCAGGATAGCTGCCTTCTGTGCCTTTAAGTAACTCCTAATACAACCGGCTCCTGACGCTGACCAAGAGAAACAACCCCTCATGCCCTGCCCCCCAAAAAGGAAAAAAAAATGAAAAAGACTATATATCTGAATCTATTTGATCACAAGTATCTGCTTCAAAAACACTCACACTGCAAAATGTATTCTCATGACCATTTCACATACAGCTTGCATCTAGTTAGCAGCTTAAAACACATTCCTTAAATATTTTCCTTTCCAGAAAGAAGACACCTCCAGTATCAACTTTCTCTAGCCCACACCATGGTGAAGTAGCCCTTCCCAGTGCTTTTAATTCTACCTCAAGCACCTTATTCTGTGAACAATCCCACTGACTACAGAGGAAAATCGCTAGTACTGCTCAGCATGTTGGGATGCACACAAGGATACAGTCTTAGACAGCCAACTTTGAAACAGGCCAGCTGGCTGTATTTTTTGAGATGAGAATTATTAGATTCTCTCCTCAGATGTGCATGCGTAAAACCAGACCTTTTCCCATGGAAGGCAACAGCGAGGATTGGTACATGGGCTCTCTTGGGTAGACACCAGAAGACCCCTTGCAGCTCTTGGGAGTATGTCATTGTCTGCCAAGTGCTTTGTAGCACTGGGCATTCAGTGGTAGATGCTAACGCTTGCGCAATCTTGCCATCATCTCTTTAGAAAAAGAGGTAGGAGTAAAATCCTAGTCTAACTGAAGTTAAAGGAATTTTTTTCATCAACTTAATTGGCTTACATTTGGATGTCCCAATCTGTGCTTTGCAGTTTTTCAAAAAATGGGAGTAACAGAAAGCAAAGGCGTGGAAGTGTGACCGGCACATTTTGCAAAACAGCACGTGGGAACAAGTCCAACTGAAATGCAGAAGCTGGTTCCATGCACAGTGTTCCCTGCAACATCTAAGCTCAAACCTGCCGCATCTGAGCTCAAACCTGGGCTTCAGAATAGGGGATTGGAAAACAAGAAATAAGGAACTCTGTAATCTATAGTGACCTAAAGAAGAACAAGAATAAAAGCCCCAAGTTTCTCACAGTAGGTGAGAAGTGAGGCAAGTAAAACATGTGCTTTCTTTTACTCCTAACTCTTACCAGCACCTTTCCATGTCTTTTCTACATGTAGGAATGGCATGTGTAACTGGGAAGTAATCATTTTCTACAGCGTGCCTTTTCAGCAGCTGTTAGGACATCTGGGTAGAAATCCATCTGGTGCTTAGTGCAGCAAATGCCACCATAAACTTCCAGAGTCCCCTTCCTTTCGCACAGTTACATGAACTTGAAACAGCAGCAGGGCTCTGATGTAACTTCTGCTTCCAGGATGGGAAGTGGGGAGCTGTGAAAAGAAGGCAGCTTTCACAACATGGAGCTTCAGATACTAACAGAAAAAGTCCTTATTCCTTACAGAATTTCAGGGACAAGCTTTTGATCAGGTATTCCCTCCACCCCAGGTCCTCCCCAAAGGCAGAAGCATCTCCAAAGAATTGTAGAGAGTTTGATTTCATCTCATCCCATCCTTTCCGGGGTATTTTTCCATTAGGGTTTTGCACAGAGCCCACAGGATTAGGGAAAAGCCAGATCGGAGTCTGTCAAGTTGTGGTTCTGTTTTCAATGGTTATATATATTGTGCTCTGTGTTGAATTAAAATGACAATAAAAGTCCTCTCACTTGTTACTGTATTTGTGTAATGTTCAAATTAGATGGGAACAGTTATTTGAGAGAAACTAATCGAATGCGTACCCAAAACCACATCAGGTTTTAATATAGAAGCTATCTACTCACACACTGCATGGCTGAGCAGGGAAATTCAACCAGATCTGTATTACTCAATGTCAAAGACGGGCAAAACCAGCCCTTCTGAATATCATCTCTCCCACTGCCCAGGATAACAACATGACTTCATATAAATGCACAGTGTGAAAATCTTCTAGGCAGGACGATAGCTTAACGTGATTTTGCACTTCACATGATCAGTCAGCTGCCTTCACATTCACAATGGAAATCCTGGTACCCGAGAGGTGAAATGTTAGGAGGTGGCCAGGCTATGCAAGACTTACAGATGTGTGTTACTAGAAGCAGAAACATCTGAATCCTAGAAGGAGGATCCCAATTCAGGTTCCTGAGCAGTGTCATATTAATGGATACTGAACTGAGTTGCAGAAGAGCCATGGTTAGAAGATATCCAGAGGAGTTTATAGGCTCCTTGACATATTTTGGCCCTTCATTCTCTGTATATGTGTAACCCGGCCTATATAATTTGGGTGGGGTCCAGAGTCACAAGTAGCTGGTTGCTACAAGGGATGCTGATAACACAAGATCTGTTAATCAGGTTTTGAGTTTGGCTACATTAAACAACTTACTATTTTAAGCCAAAACCAGATTTGCTAGTTTTTTTTCAAGAGCAACGTGGATTGTCTTGTGTACACACACTGGATTTGCACTGCACATGCAGAAGTCAGGTATGTGGTTTTAAAAAATTATCCTTCATATTTACGTAATATCTATTATGACAGTTTTCCATGTTTAAATTGGTACTAAATAATCTTTCATTAATGAGCTGCTCACTGCTAGCAGTAAAGATCAGAAATCCTACTTGCAATCGAAGGTTAAAGATGACATGGGAAAAGTCCGTAAGGTTGAAAACTGGAACTGAACTGAAAAAATTAGGAACATGCATGAACTGGAGCTTTTGTTCAACCATTCAGAAGATGGACAAAGACTGGGGGGTGTTTGCATTGGCAGTCATGAGATGAAGACTTCTGGGGACTGGTACACTTGTAAAGTTCAATCAGAACTTGAGTACATTACCGACATACATATATTCAGTTTAAACAGTAACATCTCCAACCTGAACAAGCCTTTGGGCAGATCAACGCTGGCACAATTTTGTTTTTAGAAAGAGACAATTAAAACAAGCGCTGCGCAGGACTACATTCTGCCCTGAAGCTCTGACTGAATTAATTTCTTGCGCTACGCAGTTTATCAGGATCTTATCCATGGAATAATTTGCTAAATTAACAGCTCAAACAGAACACATTGCATTAAAATGTTGCGGGTCAGGGGGAAATGAACTCCAAAGTATTACACTCCCAAGCCCAAATCCTACACTTACGTTACTGTGGATTTATGCCAGTGTAAATGAGAGTAGAATTTGGCCCCTGACCTTCTCCAAGCAGGTCATTATAGTTGAAATAGTAACTGATCTTAGAAAAACATTTTTGCTGCGAGGTATTTATTTCTGTATAAAGGTTTATGGAACATCATATTCTTTGCCCTTTAAGACTGATACTGACATATATAAACACCACTGGGCTTGGTGTGCCATAGCTTAATCCAGCCTCTCTAAATCTGGCTAAAACAATGGAAATATCTTCTGAAACCATTGTGGGTTATATCCAATATAGTTAAAAACATCTGACTGCAACCGCAAATATGCTGGTATTTGGTTGTGCTATAAAAACATTTTTATGTCAAATACAACTGGGACTAATACAGTAAACTACAAGTACAGTTAACCCTTGGAATGAACCACATTTAGATGCTTGAAGGTTAAGGTAGTCTGCCCTAGTTGCATTTTCTGTTGAAGAGCATAAAATGAACGTAGGGTATAAAAACTAATTACTAGTACCAATAGAGTAATTGATATTTATATAGCACCTTCCACGCTATGCTATAAACACACCAGCAACATTATAAACTCCTGTAGCTACTAGCTATGGACCTGATCGTGTCCTGCATGCTTGAAGAAAATCCCCAGGAGCGCCCAAATGCTGCTTCTGTTAAGCGGATAAACTTGTGCCCCCTTTCACCTCCACACCTACATGTACTCACATGCATGCACACACAGGACCGTTTCAACTCTCACCAAAATGTGGTGCTGCTAGAGGGCTAATCAATGCTTAGAAAAGCACAAATGAGGAGAGAAGGGGAAAGCAGGGGTAGGTGGGGTTGCAAGGGGAGCGGTATTACACAAAAAGGCAGGTAGGACACCAGGGGCTCTTGGTTACAACTAAACAAAAAATTTGATTTAAATAGAAGTTATGGAGAAACTTTGTTGAGAAAAATGTTTTCCAAGTGAGTGGTGTTTCAGCACGAGACAAGGGATAGTGCTGAGCATACTGCAGGATCTCAGTTTGCTGCCCTGCAGTTCAAGGTCCCGGGCAGCACTGTGCTGGGCGCTGGCTTGGTAAGAGCATCTCTTGTGACAATTCAGTCCACCATCTTCTGTTCAATACACAAATAATGGAAATGTATGTGGTGTACAAATACTTTAATGCATATTTTTAGATAAAACCGGTATCTGAAAGTTAAACTCACATAAATGCATCATCTACAAGAACATGTTAAGACATGCCTAGAAGCCCATGTACCATTATCTAAATGAACTCAAGCACTGCAAATCCTACATCTCATCAAAAGCCCTTTTGGACAAAGGTTGCTGAAAAGTCTTGCTGTGGTGATATGAGAAGATACTACTCCTAACTGCCTGCTCTAGGTGAAGTTGTTGGTCTTACAGCAAAGTAGGTAGAAGGGAGCACTGTGCCACTCTAGGGATGCTTCCCTGCCAGTACAGGCATTGCGGCTCAAAGCCCTGATCTGTCTGCAGTGCAGATACTCAGACACTGGATAAAGCAGGGCTTGTGCCCTTGCACCATGGCAATGCTTTGGAAACCTACATTTGTTCTGTATTATATTAATAAAATATTTATTATGTATAAAATGTGGGTTTTGTTCTTTGTGCTATTCCTAATTCTTCTCTGTACAGCATTTGGGGAGTGAATGGATGTTTTCATCTACAGGGACTCCTCAACTCTTCCCTAAGCGGTAACAGCTAATTCAGAGCAAGCCATGTATATAGCAATAATATTTCTCTCTGTATACATTGCTTTGTATTATATTTACACAGAATTTCATCTGCCAGTCGCTCAGTATCATGCAACTCCACACAATTAGTTTTAATTGCCATTAGCTGGAATAATCTTGGATCACTAGGAAATGCTGTCAGCTCACTGTTGTGCAGATCATTTATGAATACATTGAACAGCTCAAGCTCAAGGCCAGATCCCTGTGGGAATACACCACTACCTCTCTAGCCATTTACTCACAGCCATTGCTTCCCATCTTTCAAATCTGCGTGTGATCCATGAGACCGTTCTGAGATGATTTAAGAGTCCTTTAGCAGGCATCTTGTCAAACCCCTCTGGCAATCCATACACAGCGTTTCAAACAGGTCACTCTTGTCTATATGAGTGGTGGCTCCTGTGTGTGCTCTTACACTACTCCTTGGCTGGAAATATTAAAATTAAAATATTGTTTCCTACTATAATGTAAATGTCATTTTTAAACTTCTAAAATAAACAAACGGGGCTGCTATGGACTTCAGCAGTAATCATTTCACAGTTATGTGTAGAAACAGTGCAAATAAGATAACCTTCTCCAGCTGCCTGCAAATCCAAACCTGCCCAAGTTTCTTTGACCTTCACTACTAAGTCATCAGTAACTTATTTCAATTAACTTACAAATATTAGTGCCATCTGTTTTTGTATCAGGAAGCAGCCAGTGGCTTTTATTTGCACATTCACTACAAACTTCTTCATCTTCACAGTCTAACTTTAATAAGATTGTATATATGGCCAAAGACACCGAACACCTCAACATCAGTCCATCAAAGCAGATACACAAGCAGGTTCCTCACTTAACTGCTATCCCCATCCAGCCACAGACCAAGTCTCACTGACCTTCTCACACATCTCTGCCTGTGAAGAACATGAACCGGATCCCGCTTCATTCAAGTCAAGGGCAGTTTTTCCAGCAATGCTACCAAAGTACAAATGTAGTACTATGAAAGTTGTCTGTTGCTCAGCTAAAGCTCTCAGCACCTTCCAGAGTCAAGCCAACATCTCCTTAACAGTTACACGATGAACCTGGATGCTAATAACTCAAATTGCCATGTCTGAAAATATTACTAGGAAACACAGTTAATTGTTACTGAGTTTAACTCAATCATTCAGCCTTTTCCTTCCATAACGACTTTGTAATCAGATGGTGAGTACTGAGCTCCTGTCTTAGATTGATGGTCAATATCCACCACAGCAAGAAAACAAATAACATCCCTTAATGCATTTCATCAAGGGATTGTTTCAAAATGAGCTGTCAGCATTATTAAAGGGTTGATCCTTATTTTCCAGGTGGATAAAGCTGAACAGACCCAAATATCAAAGGTTCTGTCATCAGTTCACATCATGGTTTATCAATAGCTTCAACTGCACTTTGTTAGTCAAGAATATGAGTCTCTGGTTTAATACCCAATATGGAAGAACCAAAGTTATCCTCTACAAAATAAACAATTAAGTTTTAGAAGCTTATCACAGTGATGCATTTGTTTACTTCATGTTTTGATTTGAGTATTTAAACTCATATTTATACATTCCAGTATAGAAAAGCTTTGTGAACTAGGTAAGAAAGCATAACATGTATTTTACTTTTTGATACCAATGAAATAGAGAAGCAGGCTTAATTGTGTAACTCCTCTGATCTTCATAATTGAGACCATCCCATTTGTACTGTATCTCATATGTAACTGATGAAAGCAAATGTGTGGGGGATGAATTTATTTGATTTTCAGAGCTGTAACAGCAGCTGGCCAGCAGACTCAGTCCAGTCCTCTCTACTAAAAGTAGATCAGTACCAGTGAGGTTTAGATCTTTTCTTAGAAGAGGTTTGGGAGGAAATGCAAATTATTATTCAAAACCAGACAGCTGGAGGGCAGGAAAAGTGGGAAGCAATCATGAAGCATTAATATGTACTTGCTATTTTAATCAGTCTGCCAATGAGAAAAGAGTGGGATATGTTGTGTCTGTTGCCCTCTACCTACATATATTTTAGTAGGGTATTTATATATACCCTACTATACCTATATATATTTTAACTTGTTTCTTTTAAGCAGAGGTCAAATTACACAAAAATAAAATCCCTGCCAAGTTCTGCTGAGAAGTCCATCCCCTTTCTGCTTCTCTTCCTTCCCTCAAATGGATGTTGCCAGCACATTAGTGCTGAGCAACAGCTGAGAGACAGACAAAGAAAGCACAAACAATCTTAGTGTAACAGCAGTCAAACACTCGGATACAGGAATGACCCCCCCAATAAATATCCTTCTGGCTCCCACAGAAGAATGAGAAGGATGAGTTAGCACAGCTGAGCTCATGTGGATGGAGGACAACACCATGTATCTCTGTAGGAAAGGAAAGAGCATAGCAAATAGCCCTTTCTGCATTTGTCTGATTACCATATGTCTTAGCTGTGTGGGGGCACCTTCAGTTTTTCCCCAGGCAGAGGGTAGGAAGCCCACAGCCTTCTGCTGGGCCTGGAGAGAACTTAAAAGCGGACTGGGATTTTCCAAACCGAAGGTAACTTGTCCTGTATTATCTCTAGGCTGCCTTCCCAGAGAACATGTACAGAAAATAAACTGCACAGTGGAGGAATACTTTTCATGCCTTCCATACTGGAACATACAAAGACTCCAAAGATTTTATTAATTCAGTTCATCCGCACTCTGAAACCTTTAGGCAGTAGGGAGTGAGCTATTTATCTTTTGGTTTCTTGTAAGGAATTCACACTAGACTTGCTGCTAAATCATTTTCCCTGTACTACTAGTACAGGAAATTAACTATAAATGAACTATGAAAACAAATCATTCTGCTACAATTTTCCACTGATATTACTTTACAGTTTTAGTACATTTAGGAAAAGCAATATAGATTCAGAAAGAGTTACAACTTATTTATATGCTGATCCCAAAATTATGCTCTTTCCTCTTTTAACAGGCCCTACTTATATTTCTTGCTTATTCTGCAGTGCAATACTGAAGTTGGAAGCATCCTTATGAATATGGCTTCATAGCATGGTTTCATAGTTAACGCTGAAGATGATTTCACTTTGAGACTACTATGTACTGAAATCTGTGAGGGAGGAGATAAAAGTCAGTTCCCTGTATTCTGTACTATAGAGCAAACAGCTTCTAACTGTTTATATAAATGGCAATATTGAGATATTCTGCATTTTTTCAGCAGTTAGTGATTTTTTTCATAATTTCCTCCCTGCACAAACACTACTGCATTTCTTTAGAAAGATTAAACACCATGGATTTATGCCTTCATTAAGGTCTATGTTTTTCACCTGTTTGAAGAAATAAGAGATGGTGTATTCTAAATATAGAATATGCAATTTGCTCTGAAAATGTTTTTGAAGCAACACACAGGGGTAATTGTGGAGAAGTTCTACAGTTCTGGGGGGGTGGATCTACTCCATACTGTTTGAAACTCCCTTGATAAAGTCTTATACCAACAGACTGTGAAATTATTTAACACAGAATATCTGCTGAGAGATATGTATTGAAATGTAATGTTAAACTATGAGTATGCTACAAGTTGTTATTTTTAATGCATATTTACAGGACAAAGAAATCAGAAATGACAATGCTCTGATCTGAACACAAACATAAAAATACAAATTCTGCCCCACTGTAATGCAGTCATTTCAGGAACTATAGAGTATTTAGCTTACACATTTGTGCATTTGCATCAGGGCTGTATGCTCTTAAGCACTAAGTGCCAGCTGGAGTGAAAGCAGTGGGCAGTAAACTGAGTGCCTTTGAGTTGATGGCAAGGGTGAGCCTCCTGTGCTGCAGGAACAGGCAATAAACATCTTGTTCTCCGCACTTTACCCTAGACGAGCCATGTGGAAATGAGGCTTTCCACTGCTACAGATTGCAGGCTGGGACTGGTGGCTACAGTTGAGCCCATCCATTTTAATGTAGTTTACCATTTAAATAGCTAGGGTCAAATTCTACTGTAAGGATTTGGAGCTGAAGTCTTTACAGGGGTAAGTGGGAGCAAAATGTGCTCCTGTTTTTTTCTAGCAGTATGGTGGTAGTTGTTCCAGCTGGTGGAGAAACTGATTTTTTTAAAATGAAAAAAATGTAAATCTGCAAATTGAAATCTGCAATTCAAAAAGCAGTTTTCCGTGAGAAATCCCGAGGCAGATATTTTCATGTGAAATCCTGACTCCACTGAACTGATTAGAAAACCCTCCCTTCACTAGAGGTACCATTTCACTTGTTGTTGGAATTTCTTTCAAATTAACATTTCCCTGCAGAAAATGTTTAAACTACCCTCCCCCCAACGCCCCCAGTAGGAGTCGCTTTTTTGCCAGAAGCATTTTGGTCAGACCTACAAAGGAGCTGTAGACAGAAGCCATGAACAGATGTACTCCTCAGGACCCTGCTGTGAGTTGGAAGAGGTTACTACTCTCAGCTGCTCAGCACCATTCCCTGCTCTCCTCATTAGGGATCACCCCCACTGATGTACTCATTGAACAGTTTGTATGAACACTTCCTACAAGGCCCAGCTTCAGGCTGAGCCAGTTATCTTGGTGCAGACCAACGACGAGCAAAACAAACGGAGTTGATTTTGCTTAAAACAAATGAGGGAGCTCCTACACAACTTGCTGTGTAAGTAGATGGAGAGAGCAGCAGCCTTTGACAGGGGAAGAGCAGTGAGCAGCTAAAGGCAGTAACTTCTGGTGACATGGCTGGATTTGGAGAAGTCTATCTATGGCTTAGAAACTAGCGGTCCCTCCAGCATGTAATGCATATAGAGTTAGCTTGACTCCAGGAGCAACCTGGGTCCAAGACATTCAACTAAAAGAGCATTGGTCCCCGAAGTGATACTACAGACATTAAAAGCTACTAATGAATAACAGAAAGCAGCTACCCAACCTGTAGTTCAACAAGAATCAGAAACAGAGTAAATGATGGTGTAAGTAAATGAAATGACAGTGTGAAAGACACAGTCTTGTAGATTCTTGAACACCAGCATCATCCAACTACTTTGCAATGGGTGTATTTTGGTCCATGAAACCTGCCCCTGTCCCTGTGCTGGAACCCAACTGCCCTCACCAGACAAGCAAATAAGCAAACCTCCACTGCCACGCATTCCTTTCAGGAATCCAGAAACATTCATAGGCGTTCTCACATCTTCCTACCCACAACAAATAGTTAGTCAAGTTACCTTTGTTAAGCAAACCGATTTTCATTGCTTTCATTCAAATGGCCTTAAAATAGAATTCTTGCCTGCTTTATTTTGTCAGATGTAAAGAAAACTGAGAAACTGTATCCATTGTTCCTTAAAAGAGCTTATTAGTGAAACAAAGACCTTTTTTTTCCAGTGAGTGCTGTTTGTGCAGTTACTTCATGACATTTATTTGGATTTCGTCCCAGGGGAAAAAGGCCAAATTCAGTTTCAGCATTTGCCTACTACAGCATAAACACAGTCATTAGTTAACAGATCTTTTTTGGCGGTCTTTATGTAGCCTCCAACATCAAAGCACGTGATATTCATGAAATAATCAAAGCAACATATGTACACTGAAGCACTGTACGTACATTATTTTTCAGTAGCCTAGCAATCCTCAGAAATTTGAAGAGGTTCTCCTAGGCCTTGAGCCAAAGCCCTTGGAAGTCGATGGAAATTTTTTTTTCCCTTTGACTTCAATGGATGCCGAGTCTGGCCCTCAGATAATCACTGCCATGTTAATGGCAAACTACTTTCCATTTTTGTATTAATTTCCTGCTTGAGAAGATACAGGGCCAAAAGCACTGGAGAATGAAATCATTTGCCCTGTTTCTATGCAGGGCAGAGAAAGCCTGGGCAACGACAGTCAAATCCCCCCCTTAGGGCTTCACTGATTCATCCTAACCATGGGATGAGAGAGCAAGTGGATACTTCCTTTGCCACAGCTCTTCCCCTTACTAAGGACACTGTTAGCAGTCCAAATAACTGCAAACCATCACGGTGATTTTTGTGCCATGTCCTCTAGAATTGTGAACAAGGCCAATTTCTTTTCTCCTCTAACACCAAGCAGTTATTTCTCCTCTAGGTGCAAATTTCTTAGGGCGATCCTAGCTATCTCATACCTGACCTTGCCTCCCATTTTTCTACATCATGGCACAGTACTGGCATTGCCTGTACTTTTCAGCTTCTGTGTAACATCACAGCTTTTTTCCAAAAAAAAAAATTCCAACAAAATCCAAGAAAGTAATGCATTTGCCAATCCCTCCTAACACGAACAAATGACATTATTTGACATGAGTCAGGCAGATGAATAACCCTTCCCTGCTGTTAGCATCAGAGTGTGCATCTGTCCCTCCACTCTTGCTCTGCGTCTGCTCTTGGGCACTGCTGAGAAGGTCTGGCTTTTGAACAACACAGAAGTATATCTGTACAACATGGGTATATTTCCCTTTAACGAGATTCTGAACGATCAAATTTCTTTTCAACTATTGAGAAAAAAAACCAACCCCAAACCAACAAGAACATTTGTTAAAGCTGCTGAAAGGAGGACCTTGAAAGAACAGTTTTTATAAAAATTAACTGGGTTGATTAGGTCCTGCTTTAATAACCATTAACTGGTCTTGAGTCCAAGAAAATTGCTAAGACAGCAGAAAAATTGCAGATGTGAAAGAGGATAATGGGTGGCAGAAGGATTTAGGAGGGACATTTGCAAAGGCACCAGTATGACTGGCCTCTCTTAATACCACTGTGGTACATGAAAAAAGGTGATTTTTACATTGCTAGGAGTCTAGTACGGAAGATTGAATGCACATTTGATCACAAAAAACTACATGCCAGCACTGAGAGGAGGTAAGTGATAGCAGCCTTTAGGCTTAAGACATGAAAGGTTAAAATCAGTTTTGCAACACTAGAAAGAAAGCCAATGCCTTTGATTTAAAAAAACCCCACCAAAACCCAAACACACACATGGGGAGCCACACACACACACTTTAACCAGGAAAAGAAAGGTGGACTGGTAAAGATTATATTTTGAACTGCTGGCCAGTCACTTCAGCTGTTTGAGAAGGAACTTTACTTTTGATCTCTCCCCGTGTCTGCCCTGTCTGGTTCAACACTGCAACTCAGCCAAGCCCAGATCTTGGTTGTAGACCTTCCTGTGCTGCAGCATTACAACTAATAAATGAGATGCTAATTAAGCAAGGTGTGGAAAACAAGACTAATATTTAATAAAACTCTCAAGTTTACTGTCTGAAATGATTGTACATACATGGCCTGATTTGATTAAATGAAATCTATTTTAATGAAAGAAATTTGCAATGTTTACTGGCAAAGAGGCACAGTAGACAAGATTTGCTGAAGTTGAAAGAGGTGGTGGAGTTGGCTTGGGAGGGACATATATCCATATGGAGACTGAAACGTAAAACTAAACCCCCATAAAGACCAATGATAAGTAGTTTATTGTTAGCTGAGTGAAAACAGAGTTCTGAAAAAGAGAGTGAGAGAGTGGAAGAGTGAGCACATGGACAAAGGACTGCAACAAGGTTTGAATTTTACAAGAAGCAACTGATGGAATATAAAGATGGTATTCAGAAACATAAAATCCATGAAAGTCAAATGGCAAATCACAATGCATTTTAAAATAAAATAACTTTAAGACATACTTGAAGGATGAAAATAAAATGAATTTAGTGGAACTATTAAAGACAAGATCCAAATCCCAATGAAGTTGGTGGAAAGACAATCACTGACTCCTACAGAGTTGGACCAGAACCAAAGAGAACAACAAAGAAATTTCCAATGACTGAAAAAGAATCAAGAAAATCTCAGTGGTTTCTTCACATCTGTGTTTGATAACAAAGAACACTGGCGACGTTCATGAGGGATGTGTTTGTGGGTACTAATGAGGACAAAGTAAAGGAGTCTGTGAAGTAACCAAGTACAGGAACAAAATAAAGACAGATAATAAGTAGTAATAGATTACACCCAGGGATGAAGCACGGCATTTTGTGAGTGCATACTGTAATATTTGTCCTGTTCAGTTGAGAAAGTCCTAGAAATAGATACTATATAGTGTTTCCAAGCACACTGTGTACCTAATCATTAAATTAAATGTCAGTAGCTAAAAATTAAATAGAAGGCTAATATTTTTAAATACTTTGTGTTTTTAAAAGATTTATATATATTTTGGCAAGAAATTAGTAAATGAAATTGACATTTTTAGCTATTACTTTCAGAAATACTTCCTTCACAAGAAACAAGCCATGACATGATTTGTGATGAAACAGGAAGGGTTTGGACTGAAGGTCTGGACTCCCTCTTGTTTCTGGTGACTTTTTTTAATTTTAAAAAAAATCATATCAACAATACACAAGCTAAAACATTTCCGAATATGAAATACCATGTGTGTTATAGGCATAGAGCACACTCATTAGATTTAAATATGTCATTATCAGAAGGAGCTTAGGCATGTCTGAACAAAATTATCTGTATCTTTGTGTACAAACATGCCTACTGGCAATTCACGCACGGTTCTTTATGTCAGCACATCTTTAGGAATTGCAGTGAATTGGAGAAGTATAATTTCCTACGCTATCACCTTAATCATCCTTTCCTGCATGCAATGCTGTTCCTTTGTTCCTGCAGGACACTGTCGCAGCTGAATGCAAAAGTTTGGACTGGTGAATACTGTGGGTTAACTGCAAATTGCTAAATGTCCTTTGTACTGCACTTTGCTGTTAATCGTCCTTTACCTGCTATGCCTGTTCCAGCTGAAGAAGCTGGGAAGCTGGGACAGACCCCAGTAAAGCAAGCATATGAAATGTAGTGGAAGAAATGAAGTGGTATTTGCAAAGTCAGATGCTAATGCTGTTTAAGAGAAAACCATCAGGATGTTATTCCTTTGGGCAAAGCAGGAAAGAAGAGACGATTCAGAGACATGCAGTGCTACTCCACGAGCCCAAACTGACTGCAATTCTTCCATCAGTCAGTCCCTGTGAAACTGTTATAATCTCATGACCCAGCTGTGAACTGTTCCCTTCAAAAGCAATTCCTCTGGGCACTGGGCTTCTGATTATCTAAGAGAGCCAGATGCAAACAGAAGACCTGCACCACATATTTTAGGTGCTATTGAAATGCAAATACATATAAGGTATATTCCTTCTACTTCTCCTGGAGACACATATTTCAAGTCGCTACATTTGCAATGCAAATTTATTATGGGAAAATATTGTGCTCTAAAGTCACAAAGTGGTAGCTTACTCTTAAAGGTCTACAGACCTGATTTCTGCTCTCCAAGAACCAGGAAGACTTTGGACCTCTGTGGTTTCATAGGTAGGATTGCAAAGATGCCCTGAGGTACAAGCTCCTACACTTCAGTCTGAGCTGTTTGAAATGTTCCAAAAGATGTAGCCTCTGGCTGTCCACCGTTTCCTCTGGGAGATGAGTTCTACTATGTCAGAGCTTTTCTCCCTGTTCTGTAATACATAGCCCCTACTGATATTTAATGATATAAACCACAACAGATGGCTGGCAGAGCACTGTGCTAAACTAATAGCAACTCTTTTAGGCATTTAGAAGCTTGAAAAATCTTGGAAGAATGCTTGAGTATGGGTTGTAACTAACATAAAAGGTTATGATATTATAGATATTTTTGTCCCACTTGAAATGTAGGACCTGTCACTGTTACCAAAAAAAAACCCAGAAAGATTTTATTAATAAACTGAAAGGAAGTCAAGGAAAAACCCTCCCTATGCATAAACTGAGTTTTCTTTGTGCAGTTGTAACATTTTGGCACACTTTCACAAAAAAAAAAAAAAAAAATTGTATCTGATGCTCATTCAAGGAAAGGCAAAGTAGCAGGTGATGGTGTTTCACAGTGTTACATGTCCTGGCTGCAAATTCCCGAGGGAACATCCCAGTTTGGGACCCCAACAGGGAGCACCAGCCCAGCGTCCGTTCCCAACTAGCTGACTGTGCAGATTTAGCAGGTGCCAGGTACAGTTTTGGAGCTGGATACCTGAATGAATGAAGAGACACATCACTAAATCTGACCTTAAGACAAAAACTTCCAACATAGTTGCTCTGTCTAGGTGAGGTGTAGTTCAGTGTCTCTGAAATTCTCTTGAACTCTAACACTAATCTCTGAGAGATATTTAAGTGTTCCACTCCCACTGACTTCAACAGCATTTAGGTACCTAAATACCTCTCAGTACCTGTCTGACAAGAACAAGAGCTACTTGCTTGAATAATTAAAAACCTGAATCAAGAGCCATTTTTGCCTTTGTCCTCCCAGTCCTTCCAAAACCCAGATATTTTACTTTCTTTAGACCAGAGCTACCAAAAATCAAGCCCAGCATTTTAAAATCCTTTCCCTTTTGCTCCTCACGTTGCACTGGCTGTGCAAGAGGACAGTGATGTATTACGTGCTTTGGCTGACGATGCTCCAGCCTGCGCTGCTGCAGCGCTGCACAGCTCGGCCAATAACCCGTCACTGCGCCGTCCCGGCTCAATCCGTTTTATGAAATGCTACTGTATTTTCTTACATGGAAAACAAACAATGCCCCTGAGCTGTGCCTCGATCCCCAGCAGTGGTGGTGGGGAAACTAATAACGCCAAAGCTCAAGCTACGGGAGTGTGAGGCTGAGTTTTTGTCATAACTTGCATAGTATAACAGGGTCTGGAGAGCTGCTGATTTCTGAGAAAGAGTGTATTAAAAAGACTTTTATAGCTTGAAGGGCGGGGGGATGACGACTTCTGTGAGATTTTAATGAACAGACATTAAGGCTCAGACTATAAATAAGTCACTCGGAGGACTGGTATGTAGACACACTTGTGTAACATTCCTGTTGATTTTATTTCCTGCGATTACGGCCCCTGGGCGGAATGACAGCTCACAGTTATGGGGCAGGGGCTGGCTTGGCCAAGCACCCTCTCCAAGGTGGGAGCTCTCCTCCATGCAGGCTTGGCATGCAGAAAGGGATGGGCTGAACTCAAGCAAACAGAAGTTTAAAAAAATAAACATGTCAATATTTCAGTACTTTCAAAACTTCACAAGGTTTATAAAAGGGAATATGAAATGCTCGTCTATATTTAGGTCACTTATGTAAGGGTTGCATTTGCTTTGTAAATCTACCACCTCTCTTTTTTCCCCGACTCCTCTCCATTCAAGCCAGGTGCCTTTCATTTTTCCTTTATATACTTAAAAGCACTGGCTTGGTGTTCAGGACAGTGCTCTGGCACTCCATCCTACCTTAAACTTTTGGTAGCGGAAGCTGGAAGGATTTGCAGGTAAAGAGTGAGAAAGTTCCTTTCTATAAAAATCCCCTTGTAAATTCAAAATTTCAGAAAAGTAGCAAAACTTGTCATACAAGCGTTTAGTTCTGAGGTCTGCACCAGAGGCTGGAGGACCACTGGGTCTGGGCCTTCTCCTTGGCGCTTTTCCTCTCCCAGGCTACCAGCTGGCCTGGAAGAACATTGCTGAGATGCGTGGGTAAAGCTGGTGTATCTTTACACAGTGAAGGTCTTTCCCTCCTTTTCAGTGTTTGCTGAACCAGAAAATCTAGGTCACAGTGAAATACCCAAATCAAATAGCAAGTTGCATTGGCAAGGGAATCCAGAAATGTCCACACAAGAGGAAAAAGGTGCAGTTTTAGCATATTTATCACTTGGTTTTATGATTTTTCTTGTTCCTAGGGGCACCAAAGTGCAGAAAAACCAGGAAGGTAGAGATCTGAAACAGTGATAGATCAGTAAATACATAGTTAGTACTTTATATAAAGTACTTTTTATAGTGCTTTTCCAAAACATGCCTGAATTTTTATGTGTTCAGCTCTGAGATCTATTTTTGGCAGTTAAATTAAACAGGAATTTTGCCAGTGATATCTGATCAACTAGGGCCTGACCATGGCTTTGTCAGGCATTATTAAAGTTCAAGTTTCTAAAGCATGGTTTCTTGCACATTAGAAAATCCATGTAGCCTAAAGTCGTTTCCTGGTACTGCTACTGTATTGCTTTTTGCCACTGACTTCTAACACTTACCTGTTTATCTAAAAATTTTTGTAGAACATACACTGAGTATCTCTGAATATTCCTAGAGCTCTGACTGCTGGATCTTCAGAGAAGTCTAAAACCAGCCTGAGCTCAATGACAGTCACACACCAGCTGGGAAATTTCTTTTGGCTTGCTATTGCAAAACGTAGGTGCAGTGCTACAAAATATTTAGTGTCTTTCATTTTTATGTTCTCAGTAAATACTAACAGATGTCAGCACCCATCTACTCTTAATCTAAAAATAAAACTCATTCACATACTACACTCTTCACTATTACCATATAGTAAAACAACCTTGCCTTCAAAAACTCTGACCTGCTGCTGAGTGTAGTGGCATAGTTTTAAAGCTGGCTTAAAAAGAATGAACAGCAGCAAGTAACTAGCTTTTTTTTTTTTTTTTTGGTAGCTCTTCCTACTTGCAGATCAAAACAAGGAAAGTATCATTATCTTTGTTGCACAGACAAATAAGCTTTAAAAAAGGGAGGTTATTCTCCTAGAGACTCCCCCGCCAAACCAGCGCTGGAATATGACCTCATGGAGGTCACCCAGTCTGATGTCCTGACCGGTTCAAGCAAGCCTCAGGGTGGTAAGGTGGCATCTCAGCTTCCTGCTAACAGAACAAACATTTGGCTAGGACTTTGGTGCCTGTGCATCTTCTGTGAAAACCTATACTGACTATTCACAATCCCAAGTTAACAACGGGACCAACTCCTCTTGTCTGGGGTAATTTCAATAGCACCTGAAGACCCTTCAAGATATGCTTGGCACACTGCACAGCAGGCCTTTTCTTTAAGAAGAGAAAACAAGGATGCTAAACTTACAGAGTAATGTACCTTTTTTCCATGTTAAACAAGAAAGTGAACTGAGTTAAGCTAGGACATCAGGGAATAAAAATAACTTTCTTCAGTAACATGCAAGAATCACTCAGTTACATTTAAAATCTTTCAGAATTAAAGATTATTCTGGTCAGAGAAGTTGTGAGCTGAAGGATCCTCACTGGAGCAAACTCCGCATCATTACCCGAAGCTAGATTTAACAGAAACACAATCTCTCCATGTGGTTGGTAGGGCTAGCCTTGGTTTCTCGAGCGGTCGCTTTGATGTTACTAACTGTGCATTACATTTAAGAATTCAGAATAAAATGGTGGCCAGTTGGCTCTTTGATGAGCTATTATTCATGAGCAAACAGGGAGGTTGCTGTGAGGACAGGCTGGGTGTAGCTGAGGTTAAACACACCAAAACGAGCATTCTGATTTCTAATTTGAGCAACACAGCAATTACTTTTCCCTGACCTACCTGGAAACCAAACAGAAGAGTTCATCCTCTCCTTTTATTGACCAGACAAGTTTAGTCACACATTTTACTTATGCTACCATCACCACATAATTGCTTACAAATCTTCAAAATTAGCCTGATACTCTTACAGACTTAATATGAAAATGGTAACAAAAATACATTATAGAGTTGCTGTCTTCATCCAAACTAAATGAAATGTAACTTCACCATAGGGTCTTCATTTTCCTTAATGTTAATGCAAAATTCCTTTTCAAATCATTATACTTTTACTCAATTGGCTGCTATATCCTTTGAGTGCAGGAACAACCCAGGAGGCAGGCGACCCTACACTCAGAACCTGATCTAGGGGTGGGTGACTGTATACTGCAGACAGATAGGATACTGAAAAAACTACAGGCCGTATAATTCACTTAGTCCAGAGCCCTGAAAAATCACGCTTGCTAAGGAAAGTTAAGAGTGTGAAAACTAGGGACTAGTGTAGAGGACAAAGCGGACAGAAATGAAAGAACCAAAGCATACCCTTGGGTGAGAAGAGCACAACAGCCCCTGCCTGTTCACTGGGTCTTGCTCATTCATTTAGTGACATCTGGTTCAGCCAACCCGTACTACCTCTGGTCTTTACCCCTGCTGTGATGATAAATACTGAGCCCATTATTGTGGATGGTTTTGTGAATGTATTGCCCACATACATATGTCAGCTTTCAGGCATACACATAGATTTTTGGCCTGCTTTACAACACTTGCAGCTAAATGCAGACTATCAGTGTGTACAACTCTGACATCCTAAACCAGGAGCTTCAAAAGGACCCAGAGATATTGAAAGACCTCTTCTCAAGATACTCTTCCCTCAGAAAGCAGGCTGACATGGTTTCTAGCGTTCTTCCTTACTAGTTGCTTCAAGTTCAAGCCCTTGCTACAAGCCACACCACTCGAGAAAGCAAACAGCAGATTGACCTTATGGGCCACATGAGCTCCATGATATTGCCACTGGGACAAATATGGCCCCTTCAAGCTGCAGTTACCAGTTTGCTGGGGCCCACCTGAACAAGCAGAGCTTTCTCTTCTGCAACCTGCCCAGGCTTGCCC
This sequence comes from Scopus umbretta, assembly GCA_013400535.1. Lineage (NCBI taxonomy): Eukaryota > Metazoa > Chordata > Aves > Pelecaniformes > Scopidae > Scopus > Scopus umbretta. Next base: position 44,768 of record VZTL01009978.1, read on the forward strand.
AATGTGGACATGTGCCAGAATCTTTTTGCCCAAGTGCTAGGGGAGGCTGAATTTTGTGGAGGCCAGTGCTTCATTTTGAACTTAGAGGTGGCAATTCCTATGCAAAATGGAGATACCCATCACAGCCCATGAGGTGGTGCTCAGACCCTCGTCCCTCCTACATGCTCCCACTTCCAGTGGCCATTAAGAAGCTAAGCTCCTTACACTCGTTTGGAAATCCAAGCCATAATGCACAGGAACGATAATTATTGCCTTTCTATTTCTGACCTGACATATTTTCTGCCATTGTATAACTTTCTTCCAGCCTAATATTACCTCTGTTAAAATCCTGTCTGCCCCAGAGCTCATACTCTGCATGTGAATGGATATTGTCCAAAGATGTCTGCATAAAATGCACTCTCTGCAGTGAGTCTTGCTGATAAAAACAGTTAAATGTTTTACCATCTGACCAACTGCTGATGTGCATATTTGATTTTCCTGGCATTAAGCGAATTTAAGTGTTCTGGGGACAGAATCAACATTCTGGTAATTTTCTTATACTTTGGCTTTCCCAAGGGCAAAGGCAGAAGAACACAGAAACTGTTTCACGGGTAGAGTCACTCTGGATTCAGTTCTGCAGGTTCAGTTGGTATTTATGCAACCAAAAAACCAGGAAATCTTTTCATATTGGTATTGCAATACATGCTTTTCTTTTTTGTAATGTTATTTTCATCCTGTATCAGACAAAAATTTACTGCAAATCTGAAATAGTGAAAATATTTCCAGAGAATGTGATTAAACAGAAAAAACCCAAACATAAAATAAAATCCACCCAAAGATAAATAATACAGCATTCCTCACGCCATGAAGTGAAAGCCCTGTTTACCCAGGCATGCAGAACCGAAGCTTTACAAACTAAAGGAATGTCTGCATCTTCTAATGCCTATTTTATAAACATCCTTTTCTAATACTGTCAAAACACAAACCAGACCCAATCTTTAAATTAACTTGTCAGCATTTGTGAGATGCTAAGCTAAAGAGAAAAATATAGAAGCTGTATGTGGCCACATAGGCAGATTTTGTATATTCTTGATGTTTTCTTTTGCTATGTTGATGAACTCAGTCCTTCATTCCCATTAACCACAAGAGAGATGCACCTGTAGCAATTCAGAGCCTGGAAATCAAGCCTTTAAAAATCAACTTCAATTAGCATGCCTCTGTGTCACCTGATGTACCTCTGAGGCAAAAAAAGTGGATATTTAAGAGTGTTTGTTTTCCTTTGCCATGCCTTGCAATAAGAAATTTCATTCAATATTTATCTAAGGATTTCAGTAGTAAGTAGAGAGTTTGTGGCAGTTCAGTGAATGTTTTCACAGCGCTGTTGTTACTGCAGTTGTAAAGTTTCCCTTATGATTGAATGTTCAGGGCTGGTAAAACCCTGTGTCTCTTTACTGCTCACAGATGTGTCAGAAAAAAATTTACTAAATGCCTGGTTTTTATTACTGCTCCGCTGATCCTTTTTCCGTGGACATTCCAAATGCAAGTTAAATCCGATGGTGAATGTATCTTCCAGATATTCACATTAAAGGACGTAATTCATGTAACATAAAACATACTACCATAATAAAGCTGTAAGATTTAAAAACAGATCTTTTGGAAGCAAGATTTAATTTCATCTCTCACAAATGTTCTCAATTCAATTCTTGAAATAAATATATATGTGTGTATATATGGTTTATATATATACACCTACTTTATAAAAATATATGCAGTTAAATGTAGCTATCTGCAAAAGGTACCCACAGGTTCTGCCAGTTAGATGTAACTGCTTGCCTCCAAGGGAGCGTTTTGCAAATTTATACAAAGACATTAAAGTCTACTTTGAATTTTCATTTAGTTCATCTGACTGAATCATTTACGTAGTGACTCCTGATATTTCATAGTATCAGAGACAAATCTCAGAACTCGTCATACATCCAGTGTAAATAGTCTTCTGGTTGGACAAAGCTGTCAGGAATTTTCTGCAAGTCAAAGGTCAAACACACACTGACTGTTCAAGGTCCTATTTTTATAAACATTAATGACCAATGAATACTGTGAGTTTCTTTTCCTTTTTTAGGCTGATAACACACCTTTTTAAATAATAAGCTTTAGAAGGATGGCAGGAGCCTGCCATCCCCTCCTGAATATCAGAGTCCATTCCACCAGTGACACAGTGTTATCATCATGGTTCATGTGTTGGGTTTTTTAACTCCATTGTGACTTCTGTGGCCAATTGCACAGAACAGATATAACTGGACAGTTTTTTTTATGGAAACAGATTAGGCAGGGGAAAAAAAAACCTCACTTTTTTGATAATCAGAGAGAAGAAATCATTGGCATCTCACAAGCCCAATTAATTTAATGTACTGTATTCGCCTATAACACAGATGCTGGTAGAAAAATGTTTTTAAAATACAGCAGCCCAGTACAACTCTATGGGCTCTTAATCTTTTATATAATTGAGATGAAGTAAATTTCCACAAAAACCTGTAACGTGTTTCATCTAATGAAGTACAGACAAGATTGAAACTAAAAAATGTCCATACCACCATCCAGACTGGATGTTAGATGTACCACAGAGCAATGCTACAATCAATGTCTTGTTTTAATAATTCTACTCTGCTTTTGTGAACATACAATCAGTTATTTACATTACCAAACAGATTTTCCAGTGATATATGACTAATAAACAGTGATGCTCAAGCACCTGCAAAAGAAACGTTGCTGCTTTGTAGTCTCTGCAATGAACATTTCACCTCCTATCATCTGAAATGATCTTAAATTCTTCTCATCAAAGTATACGTTACCGAGGCGAGGAGCGTACTTTAGTACACTAAACATATGTTATAACATCCACTCTATTTAATCTTCCTGCCTTCTCCCTCTGAAAAGGATGCTGTCATGTATGAATATACTGTTCCTTTATGCAACTTCTGCCACAAAGCCAACCACGTATTCCACACAAGCTTTTGCCTTTGTTGTGGTTCACTGGCTTTTAAAATTATCTTTTCAGCTGCATTGGAATTAGTTGTCATCCATCATGCTACAGACCCAAATAATAGATTTAATGAAAACAAAGCTTAATTTCATAGATTTTGTTCAATGGAAGCAAATCTCTTTTATGCCTGTGCCGTTGCTAATCAGATGACAATGCAGAATCTAAACATCTACCGAGGTGCCAGAGGGGGAGAGAAATATCATCTCCTTCCAGCTCTCAGGAAAACTATCCGTGTCAGTATTACAGAAAGAAATTAATGTTAACCATACTGTGGTAAACATCATTTGTACAGTGATAGCATAAGATAGAGCTGTCTTATCAGATTGAGTGTCCATGACCGAGTACCTGCTTCTTTCACTCAGAGCACACTTACTGTCCTTTAACCAAAACAGCTGTGAAATACATCAACTGCTATAGATGAGATCCACCATATATATATAAAAAAAAGCTGCAGCAGTTCAGTGTTAACTAGTTTTCACAGAAATTACATGTGGCACGCACCATCTGGCTTCCTCAAAAAACCAAAAAACAGACAAGACAAGGAATAGGCTGGGAGACTCCGCCGCCTTTCGTGACTGAGTATGATCAAAGAAAAGCAAGCTCGAGCAGAGGAGATTTGCTTCAGGTAACGGTATCAGGGTATAAAAAATGGCAGCTGTCAGAGGGATCCTGAACTTGTTTCAAAAGGTGTAGTAACAGAAGGACCTTTGCTAATTAAATATTCTATAAAGCAAAGGAAAAGTACAGGACAAACAATAAATCACACAGCTCCTTAGAAGTCACTGCGCTTTGGAGAAAAAAAAAATGGTGATTTTTATGTGAGGAAAAATATTTCAAAGTGAGTATTCTGCATGAAGCCATATGCAGAAAGTGTTTCTGCGTTGCGTAAACTTGATAGAGTTCTTCTGTTCTCTGCTTTACACCTCTGGGACCCTGCCTGGCACCATTTGACCTCCAAGGAGCTTTAATGAAAAGCACATCAAACCCAAGCGAAGGACTTTTTGATGTTAGCACTGCACATCACCAAAGAAACCAATACTTTTCAAGTGGTGTTGCACCTCCTCTGGTAAAAGCAGCTTGTACTCAAGACAGCAGCATAAGAGTTTGAAAATGCAGCCACTAACCCTTGCAGCTCTCACGCTTGCACAGAAATGCCCATGAGTCCACTCGCGACAATTCCCACAGGGAAAAAGACTCTCAAAGCATTTATCTTACAGTCAAAGTACACCTCAGTACGAAACACAAAGTGCCACAGTGTTGTACATGAATAAAAACTCCTTTTTGAATGAGTAAAATAGATGTTATCAAAATACTATTTCTGAGACTGGCAAGACGTTATGTGATGTCCACCTGGAGCAGCAGAGCTGTCCTCTGGCTAAAGTAGTTCAGATCGTCAACCCCCACCATCCTTCCAGATGGACCCGGCTCTTTAGCTGAAATGCACCCTGTAATGCACCTGGACCAACCGTCCCTACAGCACAGAAATCCCTAAGCACAGAACTTCATAGGGTCTTAATCCAGTAAGGAGCCTGATGGGATGGGAGAATGAAGATGAGTCTTCCAAACTGCAATTAGATAATGCAGTAGCTCACCTGCACACACCAGTACAACCTTAGCTGACCTCTGGAGACATCTTAAATAGTGCTTAAGCAGCAGGCAGTGTTGCCTGGTTACCAGAATTTTAGACTGATTCCTTCAGCCAAAATGTACTTCTACAAATATAAAATACGCATTGGAAAATGTATTTTTACAATTTTTTTTTTCTGATAAATGAAAAGTACCATACTAAAACTTTCTTGCACAAAATTCTCAAATAGCTTTTGAAAACAAATGTAAAAAATAATTCAAAATTCTGCAAAATGTAATGAGATTTCTCCCAAGCATAATTACATACATATTTATGTATGTTCAGTTCCCCTCAGAGCAGAATACAGGTCACTGAAATTTACTGGCTTTATAGGTGCTACTGGCCTGAAGTGTAACATTGCCTAACTTGCTACTCGTGATTCTACTTCTGATCTTAGGAGCAAGGTCATGATCCTACAACCTTAAAGTTAATTGGCAGTTTTTGCACACACTTTGATGTGAACTGAACCAGGGCTCAAGGCAATCCTGGATATACTTAAGTTCCTTTAAATCAAAGTGACTGCGGGGAGGGGAAGATGGCAGAAGCACTGCTCTTCGGAGCCACCCTGTAAAAATGGAAATTCTCTCTTTCTGAAGCAACTCTCATTCCCTGCATATCTGGAGACTTTGTCAGCAGTTAGTAAATTAGTTATACTTTCTCTCCCATTTTCCTCTTTCCACTGTAAGACATCTATAAAAGTTCAGAGGTTGCGCTACAGAAATGTACACGTAATAATACTGAGTGGAAAATGCTCAGTGTCATAGCTCCTCCGCATATTTATTAACAAACAATTCTTGACGGACAAGTAGTTCTCCATTTAGAAAATAACCCAACATGTTATCCAGAGAACAGCTGGGAGAAATGCCAGATTGTGTACAAGCGCACAGATGAGTGCTTTCATTGGAAAACAATGGAAAGAGATGTCATGTTTGGCTTAGGAAGAAGCAACAGCTATTGATATCATCATGTTAAATGCAGAATTTCCCACTTCAGAGCAGTATATTTTTCTTATTTTTTAGTCTTTCAAGGCTTTCTGAAGAAGCTTTTTGAAGAAGCTGCTGAAGAAATCTTGTATTTTCAGTAAAATAGCGATTTTGTTGTAAAATAATGAATTTCAGGTTCAAATGTTAAGTTCACAACTATTTAGCTCATGGATTATTTTGCCATAATTTCTGTAAAGTTACATCAGTTGCCTGTAACCAAATGACTTAATTCTACAATAGTTCCATGAATATGATACAGTTGTTGTGACTCTGATGGGTGTACCCAGGTGTTTCTTTGAGCAAGTGGTATTTAATTCAGAGACCAGGGGGCAACAAGAATGAAGTGAGACAGGAAAACAGAAACAAAAATATCAAATACCCAAAATATCAAATGTGAAAACATGGGGAAACCCTCTGGAGAATATGAGACTTTGGTTTGTTATGCATCAATTAACACATTTAAAAAAAAATACTGTGACACAATGTCTTTCCTGGACTGTGTGTGTTTCCCTGTAATGTCAACATCTTATCCCAGTCCAGCTCCTTCCCCGTTGTCTCAGCCAGCTTGGGTTCTCACATTCTCCTTTGAGGACATCCCATTTCAACCTGCCTTCTGGGGATGCCCGCCAAGTCACATTTCATGCCTTGCACTGCTTCTCAGACCTCTGCACAAGTCCGCCAGCAGATTCAAATCATTACATGGTAGGAGCATGGAAACTTTGGCCTCTGTCTCCCAGTTTTCTATTTATTATCACCTACACTGACAGTAGAGCAAAGAGGGTTATCAGCCATGACCTGAATGCTGTTGAGCCAGCTGCAAAAAATTTTGTGGTTAAAATAAAAACAAAGCAAGCAACAAGCAGAAGGAAGGAAATATCCCATCACGCATTACATAGATAGGGATTTGATGCATCCATATAATAAAGACTAGACCTGCATGTAGACTCGGGCCTTGCCAAACCTAGTGTCATAACCCCCAACCTTTACATAAGTGGCCTGTGATTTGAGTTTGGTATTTAGGCTCCCTACATAATGCACAGTGAGAGACAGGTGACTCAGACTGGGGATGCTACAGGCCATGTCTTTGAGCTGTTTTAAGCAGCTAAACGTAGCAGCGTTGAGAAGAGTGCGTGCCACATCCCACCCCTCTGCAGCTGTAGGCATCTAGCAGGGTGCTGGGAAACATTCAGCTAATCTCAAGGTTGACTGCCCATGACACACTGGGAGATGCCAAAATTTGGCTCTGAATTTATTTACTCTGAAAAATACCATGGGGAAGGAGCCCCCATGCAAATCTTCTGGGCTTTACTGATGCCTAAAACTCATCATTGTTCCTCCAAGAAGCAGCAACTTTCTTATTTTTGTAACCAATTTCTTTCCAAGCAGTTTTCACAGTTATTTTCACTATAAGGGATCCTTGCTTTGACTAAGGTGTGATAAGATTTTTTCATTGCAGAAAATAAGAGAGAAATTACACATGAACCTACCTTGCAGAAGTCTTAAAAACACTTCCAGCTCTAATCGTACCCTGTTTCCACTAATCTGTACTACCATGTGAGATTTATCAGTGACTTCCTAAATACTACACAGCAGCACTGACTGCTGAAAAGGAGTAAAGGGCTGGGAGGAAATCTCATGAGTCCCACATAAATGAATGGGACACATGGGACTGTGCTGCTTTTCAGCAGTCAACACTGTAATATGTAACTTATTGGCACATAAAGTGAGCTTCTGAAGTTGTTTCCTTATTTCACTGCAGTGATCTGATCTTTGGGAATCTGAAGTTTTTGTCCTGGCAAATTGTCTAGTCCTTATCCCCGGAGATAAGGAAATTAAGAATTTCTAGCCATACGTGGATTTTAGGACATGTGGTTAGAGTCCTCTACTTTCACACACTAAGCAGGATTTATACATACAGAGACAAAAGGCCATGGCAGCCATGATTCAACTCTCCTTGTAAAAGCTGGAAGCTTCTTAAAAACAGTGAAGTCACAGTTGTTTTTAAAGTTAGGGGAAAAAAAAGGAACGTAACTACAAATGAGGACCTTTGTTCAACAAGCTGCTTAAGCAGAATATAAATCTGAAGCAATAGCCTTCCAGCTGAAGTGGACAGTAATCATTTATACTTACACATGGCATGTACTTAAGTACCTTGCTGAAGTAAAGCCAAGGGTACAACACTGAATTCAGGAACAGTCTTTTTCAAACAAAATGTTTTTACAAGGAGCAAATAACCTTGAAATGTGCTAGAGCTTAAGCTAGCACTTCCAGAGAACACAACCTGCTCCAGTGAAGGTCAGCAGAGTCCAGTGGCTTAAAGGAGCGTAATTAAACCAGTGTGCAATTGCTCACTTGTCATTCGGTCAGACTCGCAAGCAAATGCCAAGCAGTTCTGTATTATCCTACTGCCTACTCTCCATCTCTGATAAGTCTTATTGTTCACATGCATGTTATTTTGTCACGTTTCAGGGAAGTATTTAAAGGAGAGCATCTCTCCTTTAGATTAAGGGTTAAATACAGCTATTGCTGTTCAGTTCCTGGTGCTTTTCAGAGCCAGCTCTAGAAACTTACTGCCCTTTTCTCTTGTGTGCTCCTACTCCTATGGACATTAATGAGACTTATACACAGGAAGGTAGAGTGAAAGCAATCTTTGAAACGGCTGACTGATATTTAAGCGCCACTGTATTGCAACATCCTAAATACTGAGGAAAGAGCCTGGCCATTTCACGCAGATGGACTGTTGCAAAGGCACCCACAACACTAGCGTACAGCAAGTTTGTCTTTCTCTCTTTTATCTCCTGGCTTCCCCTTTGCTATTCAGCCCCACTGCAGCTCACCCTCCTGCGACGGTGCTATCTGCCTGGATACGAGGAGGCACAGGGACCCGCAGTCCCCCTGCGTGTTGCCTGCTGCGCTTGCGACAGAGGTGTGCTGCCTGGCACGGTCCAAGAGGACCGCGGCAGAGCCAAGGCACTTGCGGCTATGGATGTTTATTCATTTATTTTTACTACAGCTAATGTTTAAAAATCTCCTAGGAAAAAAAAGTAACACTTAAGTAGACATGTATATGTATGCATGCACACACACACTTTTAGCACAGAACTATTATTTTTTCCTTTCCACTAAATCTTCCTATTTTTTGAGCTTTCCTGGAACTATAGCCCTGTTTCCCCAGTACAGTGAATTGCTTGTTCACTGATAAATAATACTGGCTCACCAGTACTATTTTTTTGGCAGAAGCAAATACTAAAGGCTCTAAAAAACTGACAAGAAAGCTCACTTTCCACGGTCATAAAATCAAATCCTTAAGAGAGCATCACATTTCCTCCTCCAATTAGCATTTGACATACACAATTGTAAAAGGTTTTATAATCATCATCAAAATACATATTTAGAATTGTACAATGGGCAGACATTCACTCAGGTAATAAGAACGGTTGTAACCAATACATTAGCAGTTGTATAGTCTATCCCATGCTTCCTGTTAGATGATCACTTTTAAGTAATCCTGCCAAAGTACAACTCTTGGGCCCGATTTTGTTCATGCTGAATATCTGCCTCAAAGTCTTTGGGATATTTCAGACAAATTAATGGCCTTTTGTAAGAATGGTGTCAAGGAAAAATGAGTATATGTAAAAAAAAAATAAGGAAAGACTTTTTCAGAAAGCTCTGGTCCTCCATCTTCTGAAACAGAAACCTCAATTCTGATAAGACAAAGGATGTGCTTTCTCACTAATCATGTGAAAAGCACAGTATTACTGTCTTTACTGTTTTACTTTCCCAGTACAGAGATGCCAGCGGCACATATTCCCTAGCAGTCTGTTAGCCCATGCTCTCAAGCAGCAAAAACCCACAACTTTCACTTTGCCCGATATTCAGGTCTGGTGTGGGTTATGCCAAGACTGAGATCACCACATGTGAGTGCAGGGGACTTACCCAGCACTGCCAATTAATCCTGTCTGAGCCAAGACAACACAGAAAAAAGTCCGATTCAAATGCAAACGAGAAAAAGCACATATAAGGATGGAGTGGGAAGCACCTGGAAAAAAGTTATGGCAGAGGTGAGCCTGGGAACAGTGGGGATATGAGATGATATATATGAGTGAAGACTGGAGAGAATAAAGGAAATCAACTTCCAGGCCTCAGGGCTTCAGAAGAAATAAAACAAACCTAGCAAAAAATCATTGAGGAGTACACAGTAGAAGGCAACAAATCTGGCAGAAAATAGAAAGAAAAGTCTGCATCCATCAAAACACCACTGACTGTCATAGCCTTGGATGGAAACCACAGTTACCAAGGCTGACCAGTCTCTGATGGCAGCAAGCAACAGCAAACACTTGGGTTGTGCATCTGGCCCTGGGGCTGGTCTGGGGAGTGGATAATAAACCACTATGGTTTATTAAGCTGCTTTATTCATGTAGGCAATACAAGTTTGTGTGGTTGGTAGAGGAGTCTCCAGCCCAGCTGACGAGACATCGCATAACCATATTGTTATATTTAATAAACCTTCTCCTTCATTCTGTTAAATTCCTGAAAACCTAGTAAGTAACAATTTCACTGCACGCTTGTGTTTTATTTTTTTTCCACAAGCTTTCTCTGTCTCACTAGCACCCCGGATGGACAGCATTCAGGAAATTAAATAGCAAGGACTAACAAAGAACATGTTACTTGTTGGATCCTGCTTTATCCACTACAAAAATTTTATGTGCAACTTTAATTTTCTTTTCTTTTCTTCCCCCCCCCCCCCGTTCCCTATTTAAGGATATGCATAGCCATATTATCTTGCAAATGTATTGATTCTGTAAATGAGATGGTCCTTTACTGCAGTAATTTTCCTCATTCCCTATAGTCCCTACAGCTTACATCTGCTCCCATTGTATTCCAAGTGAGGTACATCACAGACCTATGTAAGAACATTACTATATTCTCATTACTGAAGCTATTAAATTGCATTTAATGTATTTGTGATCAAGAGTACTTCTCCAACATGAGAGAACTCAGTAGCTCTTTTTCCAAATCCTACTGTGTCAAGCAAGTTATTAAAAATAACCCCCTATCCAAACAGAAAGACAGAATAATAATCCATCTATTCAAGCAAAACACTTTTATTATTCATTCATAGTCTATAATAGTTTCTTTAGGAAAACCAGAGAACCTCAAATCTAGACACTTCTAGATATTAAAAATAATCCCCTTTGAAAAATTAAAAGAAAATGTTTCTTCAGTAGGCAGTATTAAATTATTTCCTAGAAAAGTCTATTGAGGTGTTGGACAGCATCATAGCAGAAAGCGACATAATAGCAGAAAACATCAAATTTGTGGTGCCTGCATGTGATAAGCTGTGGCACTTGCACCCAAAGGAAGAATTTGGATCTGAACATCATACATCTCTGTCGATAGCAGGAATGCCTCACCAATGCTTTCCACCCACTTGTGATGCTGTGCATTGTATCCCTCCTGTTGGCCACCATTTATCATTAACCTTGAGACTCTGCACTGACTGCTTACAAGAAAAAATAAAATACCAATATAGTGATAAAAAAGTGGCTTATGTGCTTTGACATCTTTTTATTCATGCATTCACAAGCTGGAAGAAAGGAGTAAAAGCCTGAACTATGTGACTGTCCAGATCTCAACTGGACCCGAGCCCACAGGCTGCCTTCGAGAAATTTTTATGTTACAGTGTGTAGCTCAATATTGCCACACTGTCTCAGGGTGTCACATAGCTCTAGCTCTAGTTCCAGGGGCTAGGATTATGTGATGCAACTGCCTTAGAACAGACAAAAGCATAGCTTGATGTAGACAAACCAAAGTGTGGAGGACCTACCAAAATTAGTCAGAAAAAAAACCCCAAACCAAAAACCTTCAGCTAGAGGTTGAAGAAAGAAATCTCATGAGTTCCACGTTTGTGTAGTTTTTAATCTAGATTATTGCCCAACAAGAGAACAGGAATAAGAAATAGATGAAGCACAAACTATATACAAGTCAAGGCAGGGCAGAGTTTATTTAATTCCTGGGGGACGGAGGGAAAGGTAGAAAGAGGGTATCAGGAATGATACTGCAGGATAGAAACATTAAAATGCAAATTCTGCTATATGTAGATGAAAGGCTTTTTTTTAAATCTGGAAAAGATATATCTTTCAAGCATAGCAGAAACACTGTTCTGATGACAAATTATATTTTTAATTGTATTATAATTATTGTATATGTGAATTCAGAGCTGCTTCTCTGATAACATTTCATGCGCTTTACTGAGACAAGTTGTATCATCCCAGAAACTGAATTACTTGCCTCTTTCCCTCCCAGGAATTCCTCCTAGCAAGGCATTTACAACACAAGATCAATATAATTCATTTCCTAGGGCAGTTCTGACTAGCACTGTTTTGTAATTGGTACAGACTAGCATCTCTTGCAACCAGAGATGTAGGTAGATACATTATTGCTGAATAAACATCACTTAAGTGCAAAGAAAACAGGATGAATACTAGAAATGTGTCAGAATTCTCTGCTATAAACATGTATATTGAGAGAGAGAGAGAGGAGAGAGAAAGAGAGAGTAAGCAACTGCTGACACAGCACTGTGGAAAGCACTGCTAGAGAGCTTTTGGCTGTTGCCAGCAATGCCATCATAAATCAGAAGGATACTCAGGAGCAGCTCTGCGGTTAACCTGTGTGAGGATACTGAACAACAGCCCATTGTTGCCAGAAGAGGACTACTTGACACACCTTGGCATCACCTTGCACACTTCATGAACTAGACTTTATACCTATCTCATATTTCTTGCTTAGTTTCAGCAGAGGACAAAAAATAATTAGTATTTCATAAAAAACAAAACAGGCACCAGTCAATACCAGGAAAAAGACAACACACTCTCCCTCATGGCTAGCACTTCTCCAGCTCATTTGTTTGTTTGTTAAAGACAAATATTCAAACACCTTTGTATCAGATGCACTTGTAGAAAACCGTGAGTTGAGAGAAAAAGACCACAAGAAATGCTTACTTCTGGAAAGGTTTTATTGCAAGACCTACCATCTCTGCAAAAATCCAGCTCACAGTGGACCAGCCTGTAATATGTGCAAAAGCAAGAGATTGCCAGGACCTCGCAAAGCCACCTGGCAGTTGCAGCTCCACACTGCACATTGCAGCAGCCTTGGGTTCACCCCACCTACTCTGCAGAAGATGTCTTGATGATAAACTCTTTCTCAGCTGCCTGGAAAGGGATGTTAGTGCTATGACTCCATGTGTCTAAATTGCATGACATTAATTCAGGCCTTAATCTCATGGTTTTACCAAAACAAGGTCCCACAAATACTCAAAAAATACTGGGGCTTTCACGAGCTTGCTAAATAAACCATCATAAACTTGGTGATGTTTTCTGAGTAGCAACTGATAGTGGAAGAGATGTATGGCGCTCAGGAACAGTGAAACATCAAGTTTTCTAATATTTTAAAGATACATACTGTAAATGGCAAAGCTTAGACAACTGTGCTGGCAGAGTTAACTTGCTGATAGTCAAGGATGAGCTTACACACATCGAGACAATTTGCAAACTTCTCCAAACCATGTAGAAGGATGGCCAAAATCGGATTCCTAGCATTTTATTTTCTTTGTGATGGAATTTATTCTGTAAATTACTGCAAAGAAAGAATCAAATAGCATGCAACTAGAAATTTACTGAAAGGCTACAATGTACAAATGGATAAATGAGCAAACAGAACAGGAGATGCATTTCCCCACTAATTTGATGAAATCAGGAAAATGAGACTACAAAAACACAGAGCTTCACTACTGCATCTCTACCAATGCAACTATAAGTTGTTACTTGAATGCAGTGTTTCTAAGTGCATGTTTCTTTTCTTCCTGTTTTTATTCTGCCAGAGGCAAACCTTCTGTACCCTGAATGTGATTTAGTAATTGTAGAGTGACACCTTCAGTTTCAGGAAGATGGGAGCAAGGTGAATCTTCTATTTGCAGGAATAACTATTTAAGATCCTTAATCCTCAGACTCAAGGTGCATTTGCTCCCTGAACAACAGTGCATCAAGATATTTTGCATGAGATACCATTCCCCGTGTGTATGCATGTGAACAACAAAAACACACAGGACTTGCTGGGAAGGAAGTGGGCAACCCTCACCTCATCTGATACCCCAAGAGCCAAGGAACTTCAAAAGGATCATCAGATTTGCAGGAAATTTCTTCCTGTTCAGTATTTTCTGAAGTTTTGTTTTGTTTTGTTCAAGGGTGGTTATTTTGCACCCCTGAAGTTTTTAGGAATTTTGCCTGCTCAACACCGTCTTGAGACAAGGCACTGCTGGGATCTTAAAGACCCCAGACTGATTTCATTGTTGAAAGAGCCATTCACCCTGCAGCCTTCGTGTACCTTGCCTGGTTACCTTCTGACCAAATACAGATCTCTCTTTATACAGGAAACTTGAGAGTCCATGGCACCGTTCCAGAGGCTGAACAAAAAGAGGTTGTAAACTTTAACCAAACTGCCTCCCTACAACTAGCTACAGAGACTAATTTTCTGAAATCAAATCCTCTTGTCTGGAAACAGAACAGACTTTTGGAAGGGCTTTAGGCCTACAGTCTACCATGAACCAAAACCAAGCTATCTTCTTCTACTTGCCTCTGGTAAACAAGGATAACATCAGAAAGTCTTTGACAGAAGTAGTAAAACTGAACACTTAAGGAAAACATCACCACCAGCAGTCATAGGGAATGGACAAATCTGAGGTGAAAAGGAAGATGAGAAAAAAAGGCTGCAATGTACTGTTCCCCATTGTGGGGAAAAGCCTTCTTCTGATAGTGGAGAAAAAAAAAAATCACAGGGCAAAATATAAAAAAAAATTTGATCACAGCAATCTCTTTCAATATTGTGTGGCTGATTATCAGTGCATAGAAAATAGCTAGGGATCACCAAATAATGCATGCACAGTAAGTTCTCATTCTTAATACTCCAATACTACAGTGATGGATCTCTAGCAAAAATATGCAACAAAAACTCAGTCATCTCCCCTCACCCATTTTTTTTCTGGATATTCAGGCTTGGGCAATTTCCTGTACCTATATAGGAAAAGCAAAGAGTATTAGCAGGAGATATTCTTCCTCAGCCTCATCCCTAATAGCCTAGGTAGCATTTACCAATTTCATACAATGAATAGAAAACAGGAACAGGAAGGTCCCTCTTAGTTAACTTTCCAGTTGAAGTTGGGTCTCCTGTTTGTACTTGAATGGAGCCTGCTACAGCTATCCATGCTTATGCATTTCACACTATTATCATACGGTTAATTACACCATTATCCCAAATTACAGATTGTTTGAGAACCTTGTTGAACTCTACTCTTTCTGTTTTCATAGAGATTAGCAAGGGTGGGTTTAGCTCTTCTGATGCTCAGTGTCCTCAGCGTGAAAAGCAGCTGTCTCTCCAGCTGTGGGCAGGCAGTATGGCATTATATTCCTTTCCAGAGGAGAGGTACGGGCTGATTTTTAAAGCAACGCTGAGCGCTCACAGTGTCTGCCACCACCTCTGAAAACCAGGCTACTGGGAGATGAAACAGGGAGCAACAGGACTAGATCCTCCTATCTCGACTTGACTTTCTTTAGCAGCATGAACAATGGAAATCGACACAGAATGAATTGCATCCATTAGACAATTCTTCTAGAGTGAGTCAGTTCAGCTGACCACTATTACAGCACATACATGGCTTTTCAGGTTTTTCTTGAAAGGTTGTCACTTATTTCTAGCTGTCCTGAGTAACCCAGTCACTGCAAGCATACTAGCAGATGACCAAAATTGTGGTAGAAAAATTCACTAACAAACCACCTGGACAGTCTTGCCAAAAAAAAATCTCAAAACATCTGCCACAATCATAATGTTTCTTTTTCTTTTTTTTTCCCCAGTAACTTACTTTGTTCTTAAACATCTATAGCTGTTAAAGGAATATTATGAATCTAAAAGCAAAGAATGTGTTTGTTGTTGTGTTTTTATTTAAAAAAAAACAAACCCTTATATATCCAGTGGAGCTTTTTGATTCTATGCCCAGATACCTATGTTACAAAATATAAAACAAAATTATAGGTTCATAGTGTGCCAAGAAAATCAGCCCAGCGTGGCTTGCCCAGGCTTTTTGAAAGAAAGCATGCATACTGTGTCACCATTACGATTTAAAATAGCTGGGTCTCCAAAGCCATAACACTACTGTACTATAG
>VZTL01009978.1:61728-78568 GCA_013400535.1 Scopus umbretta
TGGTACTGTTCCTACACTTTTCCACCCATGGCCTAAAAAGAAAGCATTTCTGAGTGTGACCAGTATGTACCCTACTCTGCAGACATTAATTTACTCTGAAGAAATACTTATATGTCTTAAGGATGTCATCTAAACTACTCAAAATACTCACTTTTATTGTGAAAAAAATAATAGACTTGTAAGAGTTTTGTACCAGAAGGAATCTCAATTTAAAGTTATCCTGCCTGCCTTTTCCAAGGTTAGCAATAACTTCCTCCAGAAGAAACAGTGATGAAAACATCATACAAAATTTTTGAAATACTACTATATATGTAGCAATTGCATTTTTCTGGACTTACATTTAACCCAGTTCACATCTTAACCTTGGTAACTAGTTTCCTTCTACACCCTCCCCCCTCGCCACAATCATACTACAAAAATGGATGAATCCACATTTTCTATCACAATCTCTGAAGTTCTTTACTGTTTTCAGAATACTACTAGCTACCTACTAGTTATTTACCTAGCACAGAAAATACCTATGTTTTGATTTGTCACTGCTGTATTTACATTGTTTATATTTTATATTTAAAAGCCTAGGCATCTATAATACACAAATCTTCTGGGCTAGAATACTGTTTTACTGTTTGGCATTGATAATATCCAAATTCCAGCACCACAGGAAAACGTGAGTCCCATCTAAGCACATCACAAAGCTGAAGCTCAGAGAGCTTATAGCCTAGATGAGCACCCCAGGCTTCACTCAGGAGCAGAAGCTGAGAGGGGTGAAGATGCCTATTCAAGGTTATGATACAGGTCAAAGCTATGGTGAAATACAGGGCAGCTGGAGAGAAAAATGAATTTAAATTTCAATTTTCATTTAGGGCTTTGTTTCACAGTATAATTCACACTCCTCTTACATGTAGCTCTTTGAATAATAATATAAATGTAGCAGTCACTGATGTATCTAATGAATTTGCTTATGTCCTAATTTAATTATACCTTTAGAAATTCCATACAATAAAAACAACATTGTAAAGGCTGCTGCTTTCCTCCTCTTATCTCACAGCCCTTCCACCAGCAGTGGAAAGACAAGATGCCAATCCTGTGGTCATCAAAATCAGTGAAGCATTTGCAAACAACTGCTATGCATGTGCACTGTGCTTGGTCAGGTTTTTATTTCAGCAGCCGCCTCAGGACTGAATGACAACTGGCCTGTGTGTTCACTGATAATAAATATCAAAGGGACAGGAGAAAAAAAGGAAACTGTTTGTTTGGACCTAGCACAAAATAACACACATCAAGCTGGGCTCTCTGGATTTACCACAAATAACATAACCAAAATACCCGCTCCAAACCAACAACAAAAAAGTTCTCATCCTGTTTCAGCTCTGATATGATGATCCATAATTGATTTTTCACTCAAGTTGTACAGCCAGTGCACAGAAAACAAAATGAAGGTGACCTTGTTTGCAGGACAATCACTGCCCTTTTGGTTCTCAAGTGTAGCACCATCAACTGATCATCTTCCTCATCCCCTTTCTCTATGCAAAGTAAATGACTTTCTACTGCCTTTTTTTCTAGCTGCCATGAGATTCAGAAATTCCTCTGCACAGAGATTCAGAGGGCTTGGATTCAAAACCAGCTTTGTCAACCACTATCTTGGAGCAGCCTATGAATGACCCATTCATTCTGAGCATCATGTCAAGTTGGTTACACTCAAAAGCGTGCTGCAAAGATGGCTGAGCCAGTGCTGCCCAAGGTTAAACGAGAAACAGATAGACCTTTGCAAAGTATCATGCTGAAGTTAAAAAGCTGTGCATGCTTGCAGTGCCACCCAAATGATGCTAGATGGATCTCTGGGCCCCGGGCCAGCGTGCCTGCAGGTCACTGTTAGATGTAAAACTATGCGGTTAGTGCTATAGCAGAAATTGCTGCTGCTTTGCATTGGTGAATAGGCACCTTGTTCCTCCACAGTCACTTCTGCTATGAAAATTCTGCTGAGTTTTTGGCAGCATCTCTGTGGGACTGATAATTTGACCTCAAACCTTGGCCAAGAACTCCTTGATGTAACATGAAGCAAACACAGAGGTAGAGGATCCATGATTATGGCTCAGCCAGTTTCTTTTTGAGAAGTAGCAAAAATTATCTTTGCCCATTTCCTTTCTAAGGTGTTTTCCTGTAAAACTCCTCTGGTTGAAACTCTCTAGAAACTTGTGAGTAGCAAAATAAAGGCTTACTTCACCACCCTGATGAATATAGCATGCAATCACAGACACTGGTGGCACAACTGGAAAGTTTTCTGAAAACTTCAGCTATGATGAAGCAAGGACTCCATCTCCATTCAAGCTGACATTTTGAATATAGTTTACTCTTGGGGTTTTTGTTTTGACTGCCTCATTTGGCAGGATTATCATACCTGATAATCAAGTCAAGTCTGATGTCTTTGTGGCTAACATTAACTGGAGTGGCACAACTAATACATATCCAACTACCCCAGGGCAGTTAAGCTATGACAACCAGAGACAGAAAGCCATCAAAGAATCTGCACAAAGCTCAAGTGAATGTAAGGAAAATCACATGCGAATGGTGGCTCCATCATGAAATGATAAAACAGAAAAAGGACAGCCCAGGCAAGGCAAAGAGCCAACCCACACTTGGGGTGGTAGACATGCACAGACACAGACATATATGTAGATGTAACTTCTATTGTCAACATTTTTTTTTTAAATAGGGATAATTTTAGAATATTTATAAGGCTTACACTTTTTCAGTTTGGAAACAATGTATTTATTCACTAGTTTTCTATGGCTGGACAAAGGGCGGTATTTATTAGGTATAGTGTCTGACAAAACCTTTAGTGCTGTTAATCACACCAGCTTCCTTGATATATTAAGGCTATTAGGACATAACTAGATAAAGATGCACATGTTACTAAGTGAATCACCTTCTATCTCTCTAATGGAAACCAAGTGTTGATTTAAGTGGAGTCATCTGTTTAAAAAAGACAGAGAAAGAAATTGAAATAAACCCAAGATTAACAGATGTCAGAGAAGGGTCAACGGCGAGCAATACTGGATCCAAGACTTTTAAAATAGAAACATACATGAATATTTGAACTCACTTGAATATTTCTCTCTGCCTGACTGTACAAATATAGCATTTAATATAATTTGTTTATCTTTAAATATTACATGCATAATTATCTATATGCAGGACAGTTTCTGTGTCGTGTAAGCATGTTCAGGTTCAGTCCCTCCACCTCTGGGCTCCTGGGCTACAAAATGATATTTGGAGATTAATTTCTAGATGATTTAAAATCTACTGTCTAAAATAGTCTCAGTACATTTATATTGGCTGGGTTGGTGTGGTTTATGTGTTTATATATGCTGTTCTCAAGTACTGGATGGTTTTAGTATTAATGGGCTATGATTATGTTGAACACTGCACTGGCCAATATAACTATTCAGAACTAGAGGGGCTTTTAAACACAATAACAAAAAAGGAATGCCAATTTGTGGTTAAGTCCCAGACACGGCTTAAGTTAAATTCCTGGCTGTGCCACTGATGCCACTGTGATACCTCAGGCAAGTCACTTCCTGCACCTTAGCGGTAAAAGGGGGAAACAATATTTTCTTTTTTCCTTCC
The DNA here is from genome assembly GCA_013400535.1 of Scopus umbretta. Lineage (NCBI taxonomy): Eukaryota > Metazoa > Chordata > Aves > Pelecaniformes > Scopidae > Scopus > Scopus umbretta. Next base: position 65,356 of record VZTL01009978.1, read on the forward strand.
TTTGTCTGTTTTCACGTGTTTAGTCTGTCGGAGCAGGAGCTCCCATGCTATGATGAACCTAATGAAGTTACCACAAAGAACGTCCATTGTAAAGGGAGGTAGCTCATCAGACTATCACACCCATGGCATACAAGGGCAATCACACTCTGCCAAGCTGGGCTGCTGGCTGATTGTTGGAGCTACCAAGTGTAGAATCCATTACTTTGGGATAGAAAAAGAACCTGTGACATGGGTTCACAGCCCTGTGCTAAGTGCTGAAACAGTGGGATACTTTAAAAACGTGTAAAAAGTCATCATAATTGTATTTGTTCTAGATTTTTATAGAAGTAATGCAAATCTTGATATTCTTATTAAAAGACAAATTGTGGTTTTGTTGCAACCTCACTGGGTAGGATGCAGGAACAGAGAAGGATGTGAGGAAACTAATTTTGCCATCTTGGTTTCCTGAGCTCTAGGAGGGGTAGGTATACTTTGAACCAGGTGTTCATATTCTACTTTTTATTGACTGCCTAGTTTTCTTCTTATCTTCCCTCTGACTCCAGTAGGTCTAAGTAGGAGTCAGACAGCAAAGGCTCCTTCTCCTATTTCTCTTCCTGCAATCTAAGCAGCACAGGATCATTTCTGTTTTGCAATTTTATTTTGGGGGAGGAGCAGTTAGGGTTACAGAAAGTATGGACTTTGTGTAAGGAAGAGACTATACCTTCTTTTAGTCTCAATCTTTTCCAAGAGCTGAACAGATTCCAACCTGAAAAGACTGCAGCCTAAATAGAGTCCTTTCAACTCCATGCATTTTTCCTCCCTGGTACTCAACTGCAAATGAAAATGAAATAATTTAATTCCAGCGAGACCACTCTAAAAACACATCTTTGACAAGGAACAATTTCAACTTTGATGAGTGTAACTTCAGTAGAGGTTCATCCTAGTGTATCAAACCCAAAATTTGCCATTTATGTTAAAATGCTTTTTGGTTGCTCGTCTGCAACTCACACACACGCAATAAAATGCAGGGATGATCTTATGGTAATTTCTTTTCCTTTAACCTACAATAAAGACAATTAAAAGTCTTCTGTGTAGCACACTGTGCACACATGTTGTTCACTTAAATCCCTTTTCTCTGATCCGCTCTACAGGGTAGTTAGTCCATACAACTGTTCCACATTCTCTCTCGGCATATTCACCATACATTTCCATTCCACATCAAATGTAAACAGTCTATGCACAAGAATGATGGAGGCTACATTTCAAATCTTGCTTGGGTTTATCTTTGAATGCCAGACAAAACAGGCTTTATGTGGTTTAATAAAAGTTCAAGTCATCTCAATTTTCAGACCTTACATCCACTTGCATACCTACTCAAATATAAACACAAACAGCTGATCCCCAAACCAGCAACTAATCTGAAGATGTTTAAAAGATTATCAACTGGCAATGCATTACTTCGTTCCTCCATTTTCCCTCCAATATTCCTAGATTTTATATGGTATGCTGCATGTTACCTAAAATTCCTCTGGGATTTCTCCCCTTAATAAGCAAGTAGACAGCTGTGCAGATCACAAACATGCAGCTGTTGCCAGTGTTAAGAATTCAAGAGTTGTTAATCAGATCCCAAACAGGGAAGAAATCAATGAGATTAAAAAAATTATTTTTTTATATACATATATATATATTAAAACCACTTTGTATTTGTAAAGGTTTACACCTCTGCTTTCAGCGTCATGCTTCCAAATTACTGTCTGCATCCAGAAGGATTAGAAATTCAGGGTAAAATCTATAGCAACACACTTAAACAGGAAGACTTTTCTTTAGGAGTATTTCACTTTTGCTGTTTTGTTTTTATTAAAATATGTAGAGGAGCATCACAGATGACTGCATGTGACTGAACGACCAGAGCTTAATTACTCATTGCTTTTGAACACTAGCACAAGCAACTGTGCGCTAGCTTGAACGACCTTCAGTCACTATTCTCTAAAATACAGTTAATATTTCATCTTGCTTTATTTTACAGGGTTAAGAGAGTGTACACTCTCAATTCCCGCAAATAAGCTACTGAGCTGCGGTAACCTCACTGTCTGTGGCTATTTACGTTCAGACGCTAGCTTAGGGGTTTGTTTTGTTTTGTTTTGTTTTGGGTTTTTTTTACATCATCACATTTCCTGTGATCCAAGAGCTGACACTACAGAAACAGACCATAAAACATCATGATAGCTTGTAACACTGCTCTGTAGGCCAGGTCTGTAACTATACCTAAGCTACTGTACCTAGATAATAGCCTACAGGTTACAGATAGTACTTATCACTGGGTATATTAAACAATTTCAACATTAGTGCAAAATTTGATTGTTTTTCCTTTGCGCTGCAGTAGGATCTAATGATCTTAAAACAGATAGAATTAGTGCTAGCAAATGGATGCAAGTGAAGTCTATTCCAAAGACATTCAAGGCACAGTGCTGCAAAAACTCACATGAATGTCCTCTAGGCAGGCACAGTGGTCTGCTTGCACAGCCTTCATAAACAGATCAGATCTCAGGCACCATACAGCAACGTTCAGCTGCATGGGGCTGTGTGGGTGACCAAATCCAGTGGCAAGCAGCTGTGTGTAACAACCTCGCATAAAAAGGGCTACATCGAACAGGACTAAAGTTTATCTCAGCCAGTTACCTTATTTCTGGTGCAAGGCTTGTAGCAGAGCCTTAAAAAAAGAGTGTAAGAAAGTATACATACATAAAATCATGTTTTCCTCTTTTTACCAACTGATTGCTGACTACTGTTGAAAGTACCTGCTGAACCGGAGTTTACATACAGACATACTGTTTAATAATCCTCAAGTGAGCCCTTCACCATGACTTTGCCTAATCTGTCTTTCAGTTTGTTTCTATTCTGGCTACTAAAGCTTCTGGCAGCAATGAATCCTACAAGTAATTATTTTTTGTTTTCATTTTTAACATATATGTCTGATGATTTTATTTCACTGTAGCTAGGGAGATTGAAAGCATAGGATACTGGAGATGGAAACCTGCAGTTTTTCTTTGTTTACCCACTGAAATATTATCAGCTTGGTGAGAGAAAACCTATTAAAATTTTAAGGCTGCCTAATGACCTAGATTGATGAAAGATGTGCTTAGTCTCAGTTCAATTTATAGAAAATGGGCATCCTCCATCACAAAGTTCAGCACCAAAATTGCTTCCGTATGCTTGTACTTCAGCATCTGGAAAAAGACTAAGGATTAAATTAATAGGGATACTTAATCTTCCATATGCCTCAATATTCCTCCACATCCCCCAGGTTATTACTTCTGCATTATTGCAAGAACTGCCTACAAGATGAGTAACTGCTTGGCGGTGGTTGTTTTGATTTTTATTGATTTTGCATATATTTTAAAATTTCAATCCAAACCCACAGCTTTTTGTTCTGTTCCTAGTGATCGGGAAGGCAAATCCTCACACACCTGTTGCAGAAGCTGCCAATATTCAACACCTGAACTGCCTCACATATGTTCAGCCTGCAAAATGCCGAGTATTTCCACACCAGACACTTTCTGAAGCTGTGTCTTCCAAGTGATGACTCATGGCTCTAACCATGGTTACCAGCACTGACCAGAAATTCAGAAGATGGTTGGCTGTCAGTCTTTTACTGTCAATTTTTCAGCATCATAATCCAATTAAAAAGAAAGCCAAAATGTCCCTATCCATTAGACACTGATGTGCAAGGCGGCCATCGTCACTCAAGGCCTTTTTCAAAGTTTGCACTAATTGCTATGTTGCAGCAGGAAGCAGAGTAACTGTTCCCACAGGCTACAGAATGCCATAAAAAAAAGACAAAAAAACCCACCAAGGATTGATTCTATGTTAGATAAGGCAGATATTTCACATAAAATTGCAAGACTGGCCACACACAGAGAATTCTTTTAGGTGAACAAGTTGTCAACATGAAACCTGGTATTTGTGAACCTGGGAAGAGGTAGATGAGAGAATACTTTTCTAAGCAAAATGTTAAACTACCTAATGTATGCTCTTAGGATTGTAAATATGGAGCATCAAATAATGAGACACATATATATACAGATTTATATCTCCACTTACGACAGAAATGTTGTCATTTAAGTAACAAATTTGTGTTACTGAGCAAAACTTTATCACATTAACTGAAAGAAAAAATCCTCTCAGAGGCATACAACTTTGATAAAACTTAATGCTTCTGTGTACACCGATGAAGAAAGGCTGAAATGCTGGCTCATCGAGGCTGCCTTATGTTTTGATTAGAAGGCCTGCTTCACAGCCTGCCAGGTCAAAGGAAAGACTTCCATCACCTTTTATGGGCTCTGGAGCATGTCCTAAACCTTTCTGTGTTGGATGGGCTAGGAGGTCATTATTAGAAATGGCACAATTACAATTTACCTTGTGATACAACAAAACATCGAATTTATTAACATCACAGTGAAATTCCTCTGCAATATGTAACTCAAGTTCATATGTTTTTGAGCAAATCAACAAGAGAAATAAGTTAGATATGAAACCTTTTGCAATGGGGAACTATTAGTCGATCAGAAAGCAAGAGCAGGAAAGAGCAAGAGTAAAATTAGTAACTAGACCTAGACTTATCAATGGTCATTCTGTTCAGCTGGACTGTGTTTAACAGGGCTCCAGCCAAACTGGTTTCTAATACATGTATGGATAGAATCAATGGTCTGGTGAAACAATTACAGAAAATTATTTGGCAAGAAGAAAATGTCATACCATGTATATAAATGTTGTAATGTACAGGTCTCCACCATTTTTTGAAAGCCACCTCAAATAAAGCTTTTGCACTTACTTCTCTTTAAAAGTTTTATACTCAGCACTCACAGTGAAAAATGTATTAAATATATATATATAATCTCCTTACAGTTTTACTGGATATGGGATTTATACATTTAACAATCAAAGACATTGTAGATGGAAGACAGAAAACCAGATCACCATAACCAGAACTCAAAAGAACTGTGCAAAGAAGAGAACTTCCATTCAGTTTTGGTTTCCCAGATCAGTTCAGATTTTCAGTAGGCAACTCAAACAGACCAGTAGCATCTATTTCAGGGTTGAGTTTTTCACAAGATAGATTTGTTTTTAATTGATTAAAAACGTGGTGCAACCTGCTTATAAAGTAAATCTGAAAAAGTGAAGTGATTCTCTGTTCAGTGCTGCGCTGCATGTTTGAAGTTCTGCATGTTGCTCTTTGGGTTGGTACTACTAATCAGAATACAAAGGTTCAGATTTTCAGCTGTGAGCATGCAAAATGTACATATGCTTGGAATGAATATTGTCTTGCAGAATTGTTGGATTCACATTAAAGGGTGTCACGTCTCACTACTACATACCTTCTGTATAAACAGAAATCTCCATTTAAATCTCTACAACTTAAAATTTAGCAGTAGATAGCATTACTGCTACTGTTCCATATAACTGAAAAGACTGTTATAAGATGTTAGTAGTGACCATGGCAATACTGATATTGATACTATACTTCCTGTCAGGCACAGGAATAGTTCTGAATATATAGAAGGTACACCCAGTAAATTGCTTTGGATTGCTGTAACTATTCTTAAAAGGCAAATTTTAAAGTGTCCAAATCATTGCAGAAGGTTAAGCCCTATTTTTAAAACAACAGAGAATAGAGCATAGTGTCCAGAGCTCAGAATGGTTTTAAATTTTTTGTTGTAAATCTGGGTTCTGTTGTTCTGCTCTGGGAGGTCCAAAGGCAGGACCTACTGACATCTGGGGGAGTCTGGTATGTAGGCACAGCAGACTGGCCAGAGTCCAGGGACTGCCAATTTTAGCCCTTGCTGTATATTCTAGATGATTTTGTGCAGTGCCCATATTTAAGACTGAACTATCTTAGGGCAGCCAAGCAACAAGCCCGGCTGATTACCTGAAAAGTGCAAGTTGTGCCTGTTATATCTAAATTAGTGGTCAGCAAAAGGTTGAAAAAGAACAGATTCATTTATTCTAAAAAGTTAGCGCTACAGTCATTTATAGCCAAGCTGCAATTAAAGCAGTGAAAAGAGGAGATGTGGCATACAGAAGCTCTTGAGTGCACTGTGGGCTTATTCCTGGATCGAGCTGCTGGGCACACCCAGAATGAAACCACCGGCACGCAGTGCTCTCTGCGTGAGGATTAACAGCGCTGCGCACACACAGCTGTGACTATCTGGAAAAACTGTTTTTGATTTTCATTTTGGTAGCAAGCCAGCAGTGGCCAGGTTTCTTGAGGGTAGGCCGAACAGTCATTCACAGATGTTTCAGGATAAAAAGAGAGAAGGCTGGTCACCGCAAAGAAATTGATTTGCTGCTATAATCCTGCTCAACAACATTCTCTGAGGGACCGGATCGACGCATCTACGTGCACATGCTTGGACCATTGCTACTTAGCAGGGTTTATGAGCTCAGTCTAGGCACTGCACTACTGCAGCTACATGCCTTCTGGACCAAAGCTGGCTGGTGTCCCAACAGACTGGGGGGTGGGCATGGCAGGTGCCTGCAACTGCCTGCACTCGGCCATGGCAACACACCTTTAGAAGAACATAGCATTTGCTACCCTCAGCTTTATAAGTAACAGAGAACAGTGGTGAAGTCAAAATACTCTGTGATGGCACGATGGATTGTGATTTCTTTTCACGAAGGCCTATAAGGTCGTGCAGTTCCTAGTTACGTTTACAAAGCCACCTTTCAGTTGCTTGCCAAAATTAAAAAATTCTGCTGGAAGGAATCTGCAGGAAGGTTCCTGAAAGTGTGATTCATCCTCCCGGTTTTTGTATATTAGGAAACAATCTTCAGTTAACATTATCACAAACTGTATATTTTACAAGGGCAAAGTTTCACTCAGTCTGCAAGATGAACAGACTGTACAGAGACTGCCCCCTCGCAAGCAACATGTTCCTAAATTTATAAGAAAACATGATTTTTTGCTGATTTCGATACTTCAAAATTCAGATTTGTGCCAGAAAGTATCATAATTCCTGTCAATATACTGCTAAGCATTTTATTTTCAAAATGTCCCTCTTGGTGCCTTGCCCTCTGTAGTGCCAGCCATACATGTGCCTCTAGAGCGTGTTTGGTTGTACCACAAGTACAAAAGCTTTGCAAGAGTGAAATGATGTCCCAGAAACACAATCAAATGCTCCTGAAGACAGAACTAGCTTTATTTGTAAAAGCTTATTGAGTTAAAATCAACTTCCTCAAAAGCCTATAGGAATATACATAAAATTGGATTCTGCCTCTGTAATGTGCAAATAGCAGATCCTGTGCTGACAGCAGACATCCATAAGCAGAAGCACCCAAAAGTTTAAAAAATGAAGGTTCAGGGTTTCTTCTTCAGCTTTCTCCTTTAACACTGACTTTCTGATAACAGCACACCAGCCTTCTGCTGCAACAAGCATACTAGTGATCATTGGGAAAGATCTATTAGAAGAACTCAGCTTATTCCTGTGGCATGGGAAGTACCATGTGATATCTTGCTGTAGCAGGAGTGTTCAAACAATTTCAGAAGGCTACAGCTCATTTTAAAATGACTTAAAGGAAAATTTTCAAATGCATAAAAGGTGGTTAGATGCTAACACTAGCCTGCACCCCTGAAAATCCCTCCTTCAGAAGTCCAAGATTCAAAACTAATTCAACAAACCAAATGGGATGTAACTGTTTAAAATATCTAGTCACCTTAAAAAACAGCTGATATAGTTATCCTTTATATAGTGCTCAGCTCAAGAAGGATTTAATTGTATGTTGAAAGCATACCATGTACTTTATGGGAAAGAGAAGGCCAATCGTGAAGAGCGAAAATACCAAAAAACTCTCTTGGGCCACCATCTGCAGCTGCAGCAAAAATGTGATCTCAGCATTGCCAGTGCGTTGTCATGTATACCACTGTTTGCCGAGTCCAACCGAAATACTTTATTTTTAGCCTTTCAGCTACTTTCAGATAAAATTCCTGCAGATAGGACTAGCTGTATAGGGCAGATAACATACAACTCTGAAACCACAGATGACCTCATGCAACTGCAAAGAAAGAAGGGTCTGTTACTTCAAACAAGGCTAAAATTTAACCCGGTTATACTAAAATTAAACAGGGAGTGTTTTACAGCCCCGTTACAAGATATAAAACAACAGTCACTATAAATTCACGGTGTACTTATTTGTAAGGATGTAAGAGAGTAATTAATAACCCCAAAACAGCTTATCTCTGAGCGAAAGCTTTCCCAGGCTTGCTGGAGATTTTACAAATAGCACTGAGAAGCTATTTTAGCTGTCATTTGAGAATTATTTGTCCAAACTGAAAAGTCATTGCTCTTTGTCACAAGTCACAAGACATTTTTTAGTGTTCCACACTTATACTTGACATTACAGAGAGAAAATAAATAAACGTAATCCAAACTTTCTGGAAAGGGCTTCCATGTGTAAGAACACTTACCAACCACAGATCTGAGCGAGAACTGCACATGATTCTTAGAAGCATATAATTGTTTAGGTTGGAAAAGACCTTCAAGATCATCAAGTCCAGCCGTTAACCTAACACTACCAAGACCACCATGAAACCATATCCCTCAGTGCCAAATCTACACATCTTTTAAATAGCTGCGGGGATGGTGACTCAACCTCTTCCCTGGGCAGCCTGTTCCAATGCTTGAAAACCCTTTCCATGAAGAAATTTCCCTAATATCCAACCTAAACCTCCCTTGGTGCAACTTGAAGCCATTTCCTCTCATCCTATTGCTTGTTATGTGGGAGAAAAGACCAAAACTGCCCTTGCTACAACCTCCTTTCAGGTAGTTGTAAAGACCAAGAAGGTCTCCCCTCAGCCTCCTCTTCTCCAGGCTAAACAAGCCTAGTTCCCTCAGCTTTTCCTTGCAGGACTTGTGCTCTAGACCCTTCACCAGCTTTGTTGCCCTTCTTTGGACACACTCCAGCACCCCAATATCTTTCTTGCAGTGAGGGGCCCAAAACTGAACACAGTATTCAAGGTGCGGCCTCAGCAGTGCGGAGGACAGAGGCACAGTCACTGACCTAGTCCTGCTGGCCACACTGTTTCTAATACAAGCCAGNCTGATCACCTGGTTGTCCTGTACGTGCCGCATGATTGTACTCAGGATGGTCTACTCTACAACCTTCCCCAGCACCGAGGTCAGACTGACAGGCCTCTAGTTTCACAGATCCTCCTTCTGCATGGGTCATCCCTTATACCCACTGAGATGGCAGACTGAAGAACCTTGCTAGCACTGTCCCTCAAACATTGGCGTGCTGCCCCCAGGCTTATCTCTAGTGAGCTTGGTTTTATGCCTTTCCCCCTTCACATCTAGTTTAAAGCTCTTTCAGTGAGCCCTGCTAACTCCTGTGCAAAGAGCCTTTTCCTCCTTTGAGACAGGTTTACCCTGTCTGTTGCCAGCAGTGCAAAATGCATTGTATCTTTCTATCTTCTACTTCACACTTCCTGTGTGTCACCCTATATACCAAAAGGCACCTATTCCCTTTAAAATGCCATTTATTTCCAACAGATTGAAGTACAGTTCTGAGTACTATCATTCAAGTTTATCTTAAATATTTAAGGAGAAATGTGTAAGGAATGGATACGCCACAAGTGAATCAATACAGATCAGGGTGCTCAGTTTGCATCCCTTGGGATGTGTTGCTCACACCTCTTTTGGTTTGCAGGATATTTGTTGGATATTGCTTCAGAACAAATCCTTCATGAGGTTATCACATACTGCCAGTTGTGGAAGAAACACTCTGAAAGCTCTTTTCCTCAAGAAAAATTTTCACTCCTTAATACCAAATGAACTGTTTAAATACATGAGTGAAATAATCCTAAAATAAAGAGATTCTTTCACCCCCTTACCAAATCACTATAAGAAATCAGTAAAGGATCCAAACTATTTCTCTTAACTCTCCCTTTCTTTCCTTAATACCGACATAGGCAAACCTATATATTTTTTTTAATATTGTAGCCTCTACCTGTCATCTAATTTTTCGCACAGCCAGCATTGAAATAAAGGGTTACAAAGCACTTAACTGTTAATTTGAGATTATAGAACAAGTCTGATTTTTTCTGGCTTCACGTCACTTAAAAAGAGAAACTCCATTTGTCGTAAGGAATGAAAACCAGGACAGAGCAAGGTTTGCTATCTCTCTCTCTAAGGAATTGTAGGTGGAGTTATATAAACAACAGAGCAACGATCAAAGGGAAATCTTAGGGATCCTAATATACTGAGGTATTAAAGGAACAGAGCCTTTTATCTATTGTGGAGGAAGGAAGTAGAGCATTAAGACATGTGTAATGTATACAATCAAAAAAAAAAACCCCAAGTGAGTCACAAGAGATCAAAATCAGTTCAAGTCTGTTTGTTTCTTATTCTGTTAAAATGACGAGAAAGAACCAAAAATGCAATCTGCCACAAAAATTACACTCCATCACCTGGAAAAGCCAGGCATTCAACTCTATTTTAAGCTGAATTTTTCCCCTCATCGTATGAAACAAGCACTGTTCAATCATAGACCATGTCCTCATTCACTGCCAGTCTAACTGAGGTTTACCTTGTCCTCCACTCTGTTCAGCCTGGCACCAATCGTGTTATTCCCTCGATCTTTGCTTTTTTCTGTGGAACAAGAAACATTTTCAAATTAATATATGGTAGTATAACAAAATAGCAGCAAACCACAACAGGGTGTGTTTAACTAGCCCACCAACGCAGTGTAACTGAACACCTTTGCCGGGCTGGTAGTTCTATTCCTTAAAAGCAGCTTTTTGTTTCTTTTTATAGCATTAGCCCACGCCATGGCTTTTAATAGCCCTTAAACTTAAGGCATTTTCAACCTTAGTTTTATGCTTTAACCTGGGAGAACAAAACTGTTCCCAATTTAGTTAATGTTTTAATTGCCATTTAAAAACAATCTGCCACTATGCAAAGGACTCTACAGCCAACTTGAACAATGCATTTAATAACATTTTATCTTTTTCTCCCTATAAACTATATAGAAACATCAGTTTAAAAATGACATTAACAGAGTTTTCATTAGCCAGACTTGTCTCAAGCAAATGTAATACTCTGCTCCTTTTCCAGTCTGTTTTCAAAGCTATCAAAGTTCTATGTGAATATTACTGATTTCATAGGAACCCTGTAATCACAGCGCACCATTTCACTGAAAATATGGTGAGTCTCAGTGATATTAGAGCCAACATTTTGAAAACTTCAGTGAAAATAGGTGCTTTAAATATCTAAATAAGAACAACCCTATTCTAAAGGTGTTGATGACTAAATGTTGTGGATGCCTAAACATCAAACCAAAACTGGCTGGCAATGTTTAAAAATTTGGCAACAAAATAAAAAGTTATTTTAACTATATCTTCATCAGATTAACTTTAGACACATCCTTCATATTAACTTACCTGAGACGGAGATAAAAAGAGATGGCTTCCCTATGGATTGGTCCAACCTATAAACCAAAAAGAATTATCTTTAGTTTTTATCAGCCTGAACCAGCATCTTCAATTTCTCTAGCTGGAGCAGGGAGACCTCTTCACAAACAAGCAAAGTGAAGTTCAAATCGTTTTAGTTTGTACTGTAAGTGAAGCTGTTGCTTTGGACTAAGAGTAGCTTGAAATTTAAAATCAATTAAAAAAGGGGATTAGACTTAGATTGATCTTTAGCTTCTTTAACTATGCCCATCGTTTTTCCATGTGAAGAGCATTGTTTCCTCTTTTCCTTGTTCTTCTGCAGCTTACTTGTTGCATCTATCTGTTGCCTCTTAGTTTGCTCTAAAGTGCAGTTCTACCAGAGCAGGTGACTATTTCACTCTGTACATACAATACACCCCTAACATATAGGGATTACAGTGTATAGTCAAAGCTAGCAGGGACTGAGGCAATACATGTAAGTATAATGAAAACTGTAAGTCCTGATCATCAGATTTTTAACCTCTTTGCCTTTTCTTTCTTCTGTGAAAAGAAAACTTCAGTTGAATGCCATTTTATATTCCATAATTTTGCACAGTCCTACCAATATGGTACCTGTAACCCTGTCAGTTTTTGATCCCAGGCCCCACTCACTGACTTATTTACAGACATCTCTCTGCTGGTGTTTACAGATACAGACACTGAATTTTATTGACGTACCTCCTCTGTAACTCCTTGATTCGCACCATCAGGTTGAGGTGACCCTGAGAATACTGCTCAATAACATCTCGGACATCATATGGCTTTCTAGCTTGCTGTAAAATAAAAAACATGCCTTTAAGCCACAAGGATGTAGGAATGGTCTATGGTAATGTAGATTTTTTTCAAGAGTAAACAGTAAGTTCTTTTAACCCCTGTGTAAACATTAGAGATATTTTGATTGTTGCCATGATCACACATTTTTTGTGGAGTAATTACGAAAGTTCTGATTTCATCCACCTTTTTGTTACTGCAGGTCTACATGCCTTTCAAGAGATTATCCACTGAACCTGAGGCCAAAATAACTGGGGCCCAAAAAAATATATCTGGCACTTTGCTCAGAAGTTTGTGGTCACTCTAGTTTCTTCTGGAAATAAGGTTCATAATCCTCAGCCACTGAACAGTAAAGAGGTCTTTCACATACCAAGCCCTTATTCTCAGTTAGCAGCAAAACAGCTGGAGTTCTCAATTCAGCTTTTACAATGGGAAAGTTAAAGCAGAGCCCTGGCTGAAGGTGCATGACTGATTTCCTCTTCCAGAAAGACTGGCTGAGCTTTCAGATCTGCTGGGAGATACTGGGAAAATATTGGTGCAAGGAATGACCAGGGAGAAAGCCCTGTGTCTGTCATTTGTACTTCATACACCGGAAAGCCTTAATCTGACTTATTGGTAATAAAACCACTTTTGTGTACTATTAAAGATAAAGACCATAATTTTAACCAATAAATGCCAAGACTAACTGGAAAGCAAGTGAATGAACTTGTCAAAGTGCAGTGACAAATTAAAAATATCTTAGTCCTACATCTAGAAACTAGAGTCCAATCCATGCCAGAGCTACACATAAGAAGCAGCAACGAAGCTCTAACACAACAGAGAAGAACAGAGAGGAGAGGAGTAGGGTGTAAACTTCGCACATTAGACTGAGCAGTTAACACCTGAACTTATGATTTGGTAGAAAACTTATTCTTAAAGATGATAATCAAATCAGTCAAACAATACAGTAACAATAAATGATATGCCAGCAGGTCAAGGGAGATG
>VZTL01009979.1:9440-36490 GCA_013400535.1 Scopus umbretta
CCCCTCCTTCTGGAAGACCCAAGCTGTTCTGCATATCCTGTAGGAGCATGACAGGGCAAACAGCTCATCTAGAGAGGGGTTATGCACAGCGTCTCAAAGGATCGGACATCCACCAGGAATCGTGCAGGTTCTCAGCTGAAGATTATGCTGCAGGCTAATACTGGTGCTGTGCTGCACGATATGCACCACTAAAAACCGTGGCATATAGAAGAGTCAAGAAGGAGTGTGTGTGGGGGAAGTTCCTATGTGAGAAACACCCAGGGAGACCACCCTTCTGCACCTCACCTTTAGGAGGACAAACAGGAAAGCTCACTCTGGCACAGCTCGACTTGGTGCCTGGCGCGTGCCATGCCCTGTTATTTCTCCTCACGAGTGCTGGTCCGCGAGGCCGTCGGCGCGGAGCAGTGAGAAGCCCGGGGAGCCGCTCCGTGTTGCGGGGGAGCACCCTGGGCGCGCTGCATTGTGGGCGCCGTACTGTCAGCACGCCCCAACGCAATTACATTTGAGCTTGCTCATGTGGTGGACAGCTGTGGTTTTCTGACAATGCGGTGGTTAGTGTAGAAGACGCCCACTTTCAAAGCCAGCCTTGTATCTGTTTTTCCTGTGGGAGAAGTTTTTAGCACTGCCCCTAGACTCTGGCTTGCATGCTTCAGAGGGCTGTTGTGTTCTTATTTCATTAGCATAATAAAATCTGCACCTCCCAGTTCATTCCCCTGAGAACTGAAGCAAAAGAAAAAAAAAAGGCAGCTCATACACTGACAACACTTGTGCCACTGAAAGAGAAAGTTGGCTGATGAGGAATGGTTGAAGGATTGTGCTGATGGCATGGAGAAGCAGCTGATCCAGCCTGATGTCAGGCAGAAGTGTGTCGGCTGCGAGCCTTGATCCAGACACCGTGCCCTCGCAGCAGGAAACGATTACACCACGCAGGGTTCCTGCTCAGGCAAGACTTGCACGTGGTGTCAGGCCCTAAATTATCAGCTCTCCAGAAATAAATGTAGAAAGTTAAGGTATTTTGTAAACTGGCCTTCTCATCATCTGGTGGAATTGCTAAGCCCAGGGATCCTTTGTTAAGCTGAAAAATCCAGGGAAGTTTGGGGCTAAATTCTCTGTGAATTTAGCCGGAGGTGGCAGGCAACAAGCTGAGCTTAGGGACTTGTAGTGTGAAAATGTTTATTCGGGTGTTGCGTTGTCTTCAGCTCTCACTGATCCTTTCCAGTGCTGCATCTTGCTGTTCTGAGGCTGGGCTGGTTTGCTTTTGCAGTGCTCACGCCGGTGGGGACACAAATAACAGAGTATCTTTACGGTGACTTGTACATGCTCTCGCATGTTTAAATTGTTCAGATTTTGTGGGAAAGATAGACATCCAGCCAGACAACATCTTGCTTCTGATGAGTCGGGGAGCCTCTCTCTCGTAATCTTTGAGAAAAATCCGCCAAACCGCATTACTCTCAGTGAACGAGCACCGGCAGCTTTCCTGGTTCATACGTCTCTACCGAAGTTAGTAACACTTCCCACAAAATGACGGCACTGCCAGATGCTCATTCCCCTCCTGTCTGTTGGCCAGTCCTACCACACTTGTCCACCGAAGTCCATGCCAGAGCTGGTGTGCTACACCTCCCGGCGCTGTTGGAGGGCCAGGGAAGTGCATCAGACAGGCCAGCCTGGTGCCTTCTCCTGCCTTCGCTCCAGAGAACAGTCCACCAGACATCCCTCTGCCTCTGAAATGATCCCTTGGGACACTTCCAGCGCGCTCCCAGGAGGGCCACCAAGGCTGACCTTCTGCAGCCCTATTCGCACCGCGAGACGCGTGGCCAGGCTGTACCCCATCCGTGTGCAGGGCTGGGTGGCCCAGAGGGGCCAGGCTGGTGGCCCTGCCCTGGGCACCCCAGTGCCCAGACATGTGTCAGCAGCCTCTGCCCTTATGTCTTGGGTGTCCTTTCGTCTGGAGCCCAGTCCTTGAGGTGTTCGCCTGGCTCCGGCGCTGCTCCGGTGCAGTTTGTCAGCTTGCACCGGGACATGTTCTGTCCTCAGCCCTCTGCAAGTACAGAGCAGCTATCAGACCTGAGCTTCTCTGAATATGAATGAAACGGAATGCTACATATAAATGGACCAAAAATAAAAAGCCCCATATCAGTTAGCCTCGTGTTTTTCTTAACTTGAGCAAACTGAGTTAAAGCAAAAGCTGGTGATTGTAAGAAATAACTGAACAAACTTCTTTGAAACAAGTCACAAACTTGGTTCACTCCACGGGCTGTTAAATATCTGACAAACTTCTGGTTAACTTTAGCAAAGACCAACGACAAGTGGGTTATTGCCATTGTAAATTGTATCTAACAGTTTAATAGTTGTAATACCTGGTATGTTCTTTTTAATAATATGTGTCTGGAGTGTTGCAGAACAGAGGTAGCATCTGGATCTATGGCAGCTGAAGTGGAAAGTTGTTTTTCTGTTTACAATATGACCCTCTGCTCATAATAAAGTTCTTTAAGTGCGTGGTAAGTGCGCGTCTTGTGTGTGCGTAGATTATATATTTGGTGTGTGAAAAAGGTATACTTGTGTATGAAAGTGAAGATTCTAATGAATTTTTTTTTTCTAAGATTGGAAATGAGAAAACAAACACAGTAAGCAAACCCATGTTGTTTCCACTGGAAAGGGTCTGTCAGCTGGCAAGGTGACTGTTCTATGTTGAAGACAGAGATGAGGGCTCTCCGGCAGGGCTGTGTCACATCCATGCAGACCAGACTTGCCAAATCTGAGCTGCAGCAGCCTAAGGTGTTTCCACTCCACAGATACCCTGCAGAGAGGACTCCAGTAGCTTCAACTTTCCCTATGCCTATTTAGGCTCTCTTAATTGAGTAGTTTGTGTGTGAATATGTCAGTGCACGTAACTGAGTGGAAAGGGGTTACAGATAGAGCCGTATCATTCCTGAATTTTGTTTAGAGACTCACCCTAACAGCTTCTTTTACAGGCAGGAAACATTAGCTTTAACTGATAGCTAATTGGGAGGTGATAAATGGGAATTTGCAGAGCTCTGTGTCATGATTTTGCTGTTTCTCTGTGCGACATCGGTTTTGGAGTAGGTGGAATGGATTCTGCTTGTCTTGTTCTGATGAAAAGCAAAAGCCATAGGGTTTAAAGGGGAGGGAGGGTGCTCTTCAACACAGCCTGAGCGAGGCGGGGTGGACCTGCAAGGCATTGAGGCAGGTGAAAAAGATTCGGCTAAAAATGAGCTATCAATGAAATAAACTAAAATTTATTGAATAACTGCTGTATACTCTGCCTTAGATGTGGTTTTAGTTCAGCAATGCAGAGTCCAGCCCCAGCACGCAGCTTTCGTGTAGAAGACGCTGCACTCGGGAGTCCAGCAGCGCCCGCTGATGTCCCGCGGGGAGGTGTTTCAGCCTGAGGCCCCCGAGTGTCCCTGCGTGCCCCTCACCTCGGGGCAGCCCTCGGGGCACAGCTCTCAGCATTTTTTTCTGCTTCCCTCTCCGGGATGGAGAGAGGAGGACTTGCTGCAGACCTTCCCCTTGCAAATCCCTTGGCTTGTCGTGAATCCTCCTTCTACCCACCCCATATATGATGCAGAGCTGAGAGCAAAAAACAGTAAAACAGGGCTGTTCTGAGACAGAAACAAAATAAAATAATTTCTGTGTTGAGGTTGCTTTGCTTCCCTCCCTCCTTCGTGTGCAGGTTTCAAAAGTATCCTGTTTCCAAAATGCAGATCTCTGCTAGGATCAGGAGCGCCAAACCTGTTCTCTTTCTCCCGTTGTTCGTGCAAGAAGCTGGTTTTGTGCACTGTTCCGGGTGGGGTTTCCGGGGCTGGCAGAGTACCACGTGCAGGGTGCGCCCTGTTGTTGCCGAAGACGTGGGCACTGCGTAAGTGGCAGGAGACTGCGGTCCCCAGGCAGGCATCGGTGCCCAGGCAGCCCGATGCAGGGACGACTGGTACAGTCTGATAAAGTCAGAGCTGAGATATCATCTTCATCCCCATGAAACTCTATCAGAGGGTTCCAGTAGTTGTCCCGCAAATGAGATATTTGGGGACTAGACGTGGCAATGGGTGTTTTGGTGAAAACTGGAAACACTGGAGGATTTATCAAAGCAAGTTGCCTCCTGTAGCCCAACTTCATCCCAGCCAGCTGCCAGTGTTCAATCTTGCCAGATTTCTTCCTGTTGCTTCAAAAGGGAATGGGCTAGAAGTATTTTTAATCACAAACAAATGTTTGAGAAATTTACAGGGCAGAGGGAGAAAAGGCCCTGTGTCATCTCTATTTCTGTGGATAGATAGGAGGGAGTGAGTGAGCCCCAGTTCCAGACTGGGGTAACTTTTTTCCATTATTACGCAGGAGCCACTTGACAATTGGACTCCAGTAAAGGGCCTGGATAAGTGGTTACACAAACGCTGACACCTGCACTTACGATTTCTTACAATTAACTCAAGGTAAAAATAATTGTGATTGGAAGGTAGAAGTGGTCTGTGGCTGTCACCCGTTCGCCCCTTTGCAGGGATGGAGCTGTCAGCCGATGTTGGCAGGATATGCACAGGAGGTGCAACTCGCGCAGGGGTTGCAGACCAGCAATGCGTTAGGTCAGTGGGATTGTCCACAGCCATTTCAGGCTGTTCTTCTGCGTCCCCTCACCAGGAAAGCTTGATGTACCTTTTTGAAGTGGTTTATGGCAGTACTGCACGCTTGCTTTGCTGTGGGCTGTTGTTTTCTAGCTGGTAGGTTAATTGTGGCACACTTTTCTTTTTTGATACAGAGTATTTCTTCCAACCCAGTGGAAAGCGGTACCTTGTTTTACTGATCATCAGATGCGGCTTGGGATCCTCTCACAGCGTTCACACAGCTGAGGTGCAGAGATACCTCGGCTGACTTCTAAAAAGCACATTTATTGGACAAAGTTTAAGATGTATTCTGTCACTTAATCCTTGCGCTGGCTTTCACTGTACAGGACTGACCAGAGTATGCAATTTGTCTAAAATTTTAGGACAAACAGTATCAGCAGTATCTAACCTCAGGGAACTGCTCATATAGAGTGAGATGTAGTTATTGAGTCTGTGATCTGCTCAGTCCTGAAATTATTCCTGGGATCAAACAAGTGGAATTGACTCATAATAATAAGGGTCCCAGTAGGCCTAAATAGAAATTGGTTTTCTCAGATTCTTGACTTGTGTTGGTGTTAAATACAATCACTGACACATCATTTGTGTCTGCAGATGTTGACACAGTACTTGTGAAGACCTGAAATGTGGGTAGTCCGCTGCTCTCTTTGCAGCCACGCTGCTTTGTGCTATCCTAGTTCTCCAGCTCACAAAAGAAAAAATAACTGAGATTTGTCTTGTCTTGGGCTGACAGTATAGCCAAGTGATTGCCAGTCCAATTTGGCAGTTTTTAATCATTTTATCTCTGTTCTCTTCTCTCTGGGGAGACAGTCAGTGTTTAGCAGTCTGCTCAGAAAGACCTTGGGGCTAGTTTCAGCGGCAGTGGCTCAGAGCTCCGATTATTAGCTCTGCTCTTAGGAGCACACTGCGATCTTTCCCAAGGGAGTGGTGTGAAAAATTAACACAGGCTTAGAGCAGCAGTGCAGCAGCAAGCTATGTAACTGTAATTACTCCATTGATATTCCTCACACAATAACACTGTCATCAGTCATTTACATAAACTTTTTCTCCATGAAGAGGGAATGGCTGCTTATAACCCTATTGGGTGCTTCCAGAGCATGCATTATACATTTTATTTGTTCTAATTTCAGACTCAAGGCCTGTAGGAACAGAGAGAGGAAACGTGCAGTCTTTTCGTTGTTGTCGTTTTTTCGGTTGCAGTGGTTAAGTGTGCCGCTCCGCACACACAATTGTGCAAGCAGGCTAACGTATAACTTGATGGGATATTGGGAACCATTTCCAGGATTGGAAATGTTCAATGTAATCTTGAGAAATATGCCAATATATTTTAAACAGTTTGGTACCCAAACTCTGTCCCCCGTCTCTCAGTCTTTCACCCTTTTGGGCAGGCCAGGTCCACAAACAGCAAGCATTGTTCTGCTTGCAGAACTCCTCAGGACGTACCGGCTTTTCTTACATCTCTTTTTCTTCCACGAGCACATAGCATGGCTCTGTGCCTTCTGCCTGTACCAGGCTCTCCTGTAGCTCCATTTATCTCACCGTGGCCGGAAAGAATGGCTGTGTAAGCCAGAGGCATGCTCTTCCTGGCAGCAGGCAATCCGAGAGAGTAACAAGAAGTGGCTGGTAAAATTCAAAATTGGCACCATCCTGCCTTCTGCCAGGGACGCTCATTCCCTTTGTGTCCCTTTTACAGCATAAAAGCCAGAGCTACATAAAGCAAACTACCCTTCCCCCAGGTCAGAGCCATGCAGAGACGAGCATCCCAGAGCCTGAGCCAGTGGGCACTTTCTGGCCTTGGCGTAGAGCTGTTTAAGTGAACAGCATGCTCTGCCGTGGCCCTTTGAGCGTCGGCTAGCCTGGAACAGCTTGACCCTCTCCTTTCTCAGGGTGTGCAGGACCACGCAGTCGCTGCATCACCCCACCCAGTAGAAGGAGGGAGAGCGAGGAGGTACTTCAGTGCTCAGCTCCTTAAAAGAGCGCCTCGCTAGGGACGAGAGGTCCCTATCCTTATAGGAGACGTGTTAAACTTTTGTAGATACTACGCGTCCTCTAATTAAAGTCTTTGGAGCCAGATATTCCTGGGGCCAAGGCTAATAATGTATTCAGAAGAATAATAACCCTGTCTGAGCTGCAGCATGTTTATTGATGGCGCTGGTACCTGACGGCACTGACCGTGTCCTGCCGCCGCTCGGTGCTGCGCAGGCCTGCAGGGCACAGCATCCCATATTGCTGTCACAGTAAAAATTCTGAGCGCTGCAGCAGGACGCATCTAGTGGGAAAAAAGGCGCATGATAGTCAAATTTCAGTTGCTGAATATTTAATGAAGCCTGCAGTGTTTATTTGGTTAGCCTGTCGATTTTTATCGTTCTGTCAATAGCTTCTCATATGTGGCACGGTGATGATCTTTAGCAGCCTGTCCCCTGGGAGCCAAAGCGCTAAATGCAATTATGGATTTTATACCGCAATGTGTTTGATATTTCCACTGATCTAATTTGCAGTCTGGTAGTTTATTGTTTGGCATTTTAATGGCGTTCAAATGCTATGGAAAATTTGATTTCTCTTTATAATTCACCCTAACATCATTAATGCTGGTGGCCGAATGGCATGGATTTTAGAGGGCTAAATATATAGGAAAAACATTTTTTTAATATGGACCAAAACAATCAGAGTTTTAACTAAAAGGAAAACCATGTTCTATTTTTTTCACACTTCCTCTTTGTCACTTTCCATTAAACATTGATTACTTTGAGAAAATGGTAAAACAAATGCTAGACCTTGCCAAACGAAATACAAATGCGATATGTCTTCTGACGGAGGCTTCACTGTAGAGCTCAAAGATCCTCAGGAGTCTTTTGAGAGAGAAACAGAATGAGAACCATCTATTAAAAAGTCTTACCGGGCTGTTTCTCTCTTCTGTTCCAGACCACTTTTGCTTGATAATTAATCCTCCATATTTTTTTTTCCCCTGATGTAGCTGGCAGAAGCCCTGAGCCAACCACTTCATCAGATGCATCTATTTCGCTAAAACAAACAAAAAAAACCCTCCAACAACAAACCAAAACAAAACCCCAAACCCAAAACCGACAATAAAAAAAAAACCCCACCCCCAAGCCACAGTTTGGTAGAAGTTCTTGAATTTTGGATTGGGGCCGTTGGCACAAAGAAGGGGCACACAGAATTGCGTGGGGCTAGGTGGCTTGGGGGAGTTAATCGTGGTGTTATTTTACACATCTACAACACTTTTATTGTGCAGTAACTCATGAGTTATGGGTCCTCTGCAATTGCAAAATAAATCCTTTAATTAACCACCTAGTCAGAAACAATTTAACCTCCTCAGTGTATCTCATAAACTACATTAGCCCCAGATTTATTTAGAATAGTGTTGTGCAAGCATGATCTATTTACATTAAGTATATGCCCTTTGTTATGTTGAGTATACTGGGGCAAGGAAACACAAATCTATTTTATATGGTTTCATCCATGGCTTTTAATGATTTTACCGAGTGTTTCCCAAATAGAAGCAAATGCATTTTTCCACTGAGTGTTACTTGAAAGCAGGCAGGATGGTAACTATTTCACATATACAGGTAGCTTCATGTTTCTGTATTCATTGCTTCTTGTTAAGGACTATTTCACAGGCAACAGTGTTAGAGAGAAACCTTACTCTCCTCATACGTCCAGTGAAGTCAAACTATGCCGTGGCACGTTGACAAGCAAGGATTCTCTTTCTTGAATGCTGAAGTTTGTTTCTGTCTTTCAACAGAGGTGTGAACACAAGGCTAGTCAGTGTAATAAATCTTACAGGCTGCCAGAAAGAGAACATGCTTTGTGGTTTAAGAGTTTAAGAACATTAAAGAGGTGCAGGAGAGTTCTTCTTTTAATGTAACCAAGTAGAAAAGCCGACAAAAATAAGTCATAAAGGAGGCCGAACGAGGTGCCAAAAGCACTAGTGGATGGATATAGAACAATCAGCTTTGTGCTTCACAAAATGTTTCAGCAGTGGTGTTGGACTGGTGGACCAGTTTGCTTCTTGGGTGAGATTTGTACCAACCCATGGATTCTCAGTGCCTCTCCACAGCGTGGTGGTATGGATGCTCCTGCTGCTTGCACTGTACCGGGCAACAGCGACAAATGTTGATTACATTTGTAATTCATCTCAGTTCTTCCCCCCAACTAAATTTTCCTTAAAAAAGATTTTTCTCTGAACTTATTAGATGGTAAGAGCAATAGCAATCACGTAGAGGAGAAACTGTTAACTG
The DNA here is from genome assembly GCA_013400535.1 of Scopus umbretta. Classification (NCBI taxonomy): domain Eukaryota; kingdom Metazoa; phylum Chordata; class Aves; order Pelecaniformes; family Scopidae; genus Scopus; species Scopus umbretta. The sequence continues at coordinate 18,328 of VZTL01009979.1, forward strand.
CCACACTTCCTTCCGTGAGGCAAAAGTCTTTCTTCAGGGTCCTCGTTTTGTCCTATGCTGATACGCAGTGCGGCTGGGTCACAGCAAGGTTGGGCACTTGGTTTGCCAGTGCCACCAGAGGTGGTATGGAGGTCACCTGGAGTCAGGGAAATCCTCTGCCAGACCCTTCTGGAAAACTGCTTTTCAGGAAGACTGGTCAGGAATCGGATGGGATTGGATCACGGACAGCGACTATTCTTTGGGCATCTTAGCCTTCAGCTGAGCTGAAGCGCAAGTGAGAGCGGCTGCAGGAGGACCTCAGCGGGGTGCTGGGCATCAGGACCACTGAGCACGCTGTCCTGCCCAGGGCTTGCTCTGCTGCAATGCCCTCTCATGCGGTGCCGGGGGCTCGGTGGTGCATCTGGCTCCTGGTCAGTTATCCCTCTGTTTGAGCCGGTGCCCGTTGTCCCTTTGGGCCTCAAAGTGACCCTTCTTACTTTAAGATCTGCCAGCCTGCCTCTCAGACAGCAGAATCACGGGCTCAGCTGGGAGCCTGTCCTCTTCCACAGGAGAGGCCAGAGTGGGCTGGGACCGGAGCGCAGGAGATGGCATGACAGGCGAACGCAGTCCCGCTGCTGTGAAAAAAATAAACAAAGCATTTGAAGGGTACTCAGCAATACACAGACTATGCAGTGGCAACACTTGCTGGAAATAGGCCAAAACATCACATAACTGTGTTATCTCCAGCAAATATACAAAAAAAAAAAAAACCCTACTGTATTATTCAAGCTCTGGCCTATGATGTTTTCAGTTGATGTTTTTGTTTGTAGGAATGAAAGCTAACAGGCTGTCACAAAATTGTTGAGAAACCTAGTTAGCAGGAATTAAAAAAAAAAAAAAAAAAAGCCACCAAGTTGTGGAGTGCGGCAGGCTAATGACATAAGGCCTGGCCCTCCAAGTGATCTGTTAGCAGATGATGGATGAATGTGCACCTCACTCGGCAGCGCCACCAGCCTTGCTCCATTCTTGAATATCTGTCAAGATGTTAAGTGGACGACTGCAATCAGCAGTGAAATAAGACCTGTGTAATCTGATGTTCCACTTAGAAAAGAAAACAAAATTCCTACCACCTAATATGAGACTACACCAGTCAACACACAAAGGCCTTTCAAGCAGGCTAGGTATCTGATAAAATCTTTACACCTCATTATCATTTGTAATTTAGAGATATGGCTACAGCTGTATCTACAAACAGTGCATGATGACATTTCCAGGGATTTTTATCTGTGGCTGTTTCCAGCGAACAGCTCTTCGTTCATACGTGTACTTTTATATTTCTTTTAATGTGTTTTTTTATTCAAACTTTATCTTGCTGAGAAGGGTAGGCTGCCTGTTAAAAATGTCCCATCGGTAAGAATTGACATAGATTAGCAAAAAAGGTAGCCTTGTAGTTCTCTGCAATGGAGGTTCAGTCTTGGCTAATTCCGTTTAGTCAAGTTGTTTTCTGGAAGATGACAAGAAATAGAGAATTTGCTGTCTTTAGGTGCAGAAAAGTTCTACCTCTTCGGGAGAAAAACAACAATATGAATGTTAAGCGAAGTGCAGTTTTGAGTAAATGGCTACGACAGGACAGCCCAGAAACAAGATCAAGCTTTGTTGCTGTTTAATCTCAGCCTTCCTGATTGCTTTTACCCACATAGTTTGGATTACAGAGGATATTAGCAGATGCAATTGAATGCACAGCAGTTTGCTGTGAGAGGGCAATCAGCTGTGTAAGCACCTTGACTTCCTCAGCATTATAATAGAGGTTTGCAGGATGGATGTTGAGGCTGGAGAAAGTGCACCTAGAGGATTAACTCAGCGCTTCAGCAGAAAACACTCTGAAGTAGGGCTGTTCATACAGCTCAGTCCCGGCCAGAACGTACCCTTCGTGACTTGATGGTGCCAGGCCAGCTTCCATGCTTGGTTACTCCCATGCAGACTTTATGGGATGCTGCGGAGGGGAAGCCCTCTGCGTGTGCAGGAGCACGTCCCTGGGCACAGAGTACTGCTGCACCCTCACTGCGTGGCTAGGATTGATGGTGCCCTGCCTGGAGCAACCAGGCTGCATCTCCTCTTTCGTGGCTGGGCTCCTTTCCGCAGGAGGTCAGGGTGCAGAGAAGGATGTTTTATTTCCAGGTCTTATCCCAGAAAGTATCTGGGAGATAGTGAAGGCACAGCCCCATGTAGGCCTGGTGGAGCTCACCGTCCCACCATGGAGGCACAGCTTCCGCGAGCAGTGCTCTCCTTTGCGCTCGTCACGGTGCTGGATACCGTGCCTGGCATTTTACACAGATCAGCAGTTCACTGACACTGTGACCTGGTTCCTCCCTCTCCTCTGCTGCCCTGGAGCATGGATGTTACTCTGGTTCTCTGGGATGCACAATCTCATTCTTCAAATGGATACTTTTGGGTTTTTTAGAGTGTCTGTCTGGGGAAAACAGGCAAGAGTCACAGAAGTCCTGCTCTGCTTTCCTCCCAGCTTCCCCTTGGACCGTGTTCTGTGCTGTCAGACCCAAGCTTTGACCTTCTCCCACAAACGTTGCTTCACGTGAGCGCTGGGAGCCTCTGGAAGCAAGGAGGCTTGGCTCTGGGTAGAGGTAGTGAATGGCTGGCACAAGGTCAGCAAGGAGTCTTAGAAACAGATCTAGACCTCCGGGTCATTCCTGTTTCCATGGCTCCCCATCGGTGGCAGGGGTAGCATCAGAATATACGTTATCCACAAAATTATGGAGATATTTTTGTGCTAAGGAGCATCTCAGCGTGGGTGTCAGGCAGGGCAGAGGTCCTGGAGACCCCAGACAGTGTCTGTATGTTTGTGAGGTTCATGAAGTGACTGCCCACACAGTAGCTGTGTTGGCTGTGATCGTTGCGTGCTCAGCAAAGAGGTCCTCCTCTCTTGCTGTAAATGCAAAGGGATGTATCCTGCGGTTACTAGGCAGGTCCCCCCCCTGTAGCTAAGTCAGTCTGAGTTCAGCTACCATGGAGGGTGCAGGTCAGGTCTCTCAGTGGCATGTGCAAAGGGTGCTGAGCGCCTTGGTTGGGCTTTATTTTGGGGATTTGTTTTGAAAAACTACATGTAGTTTGATCTATTAAGTTTAATATAATAGTTGAGAAATATTCCACTGACAATATATAACCATAATTTCTAATAATATTCATGAAATTTTAAGTGGGACTGAACTCACTGTAATGGATGAGAGCTCTCTTTTTTTTTTTTTCAAGCTGTCTTTACAGCATTTTGCTCCTTTACTCTCTCAATGTGAGCTGACTGTGATTTTAGGATTATAGTCATAAATAAAAAGGAGAGATTGCAGAGCATTTTATGGAATTCTTCCTTGCTAAAGACATTGATTCCAACCTGATTCAAGTGCTGCAAATCAGGCAGCAATAAAACTTACTATTATTATTGTTACTATTAGAAATGTTATGGGATTCTAAAAGGCAAGATCTTAAAGAATAAGGACCCCAATAGCTATGCAGTATTCCTCACCTCTCTTCAAGCTGCAGAGACTCCCAAATTCTCCTCCACGTCCTATATGAAGAGGCTCAGCCAGGTGCAGTGCAGTTCCTATGCATTGATGTGACCTTTTGTGATATACCATTTAGTGCAGTCCAGAAGTGATGTGCGTATTGTATTGTGTCACTTGCTACCCTTGAGTGTTGTGTTTTTAAAATACCATGGTTGATGCGGTCCAGTTTGTTTCCTGAAAGCCAAGAGTGCTGCTTATGGCATACAGGTGATATATCATCTAGCCCTTTTGTAATGTTTTCTTTTTCCCTGTATCCTAACTTTTTTCTGAAAATTAGTGTGACCATCCTAAGACACCTGTGGTACAGCCCCTCTCACTGTGGACATGCCAATAACTTTGTTTTCCTTGTGTAACTGGAAGGGACAAGTAGAGATCTAAATTTAACTGAAAATAGTGATTGAAATACATTGCATTTGTTACATAAAAAGAGAGTTCTTGACCCAATAGTTATTTAAGCTATTCTATTTATTGTTGTTATTATTATTAATTATCTCTGGACAATTTCACTGAGACAAAGACTAGGCAGGAGGACTGTTTAAAGAAAAAAAGTAAGAAGGAAGAAAGAAGGGAAAGGATGGAGGGTTGGAGCAAGGAGAGAATACAGGTTAGATAGGCATAGGTAGTGATTAATAAAGATGTAGACCCTTTCTCAGGCACTGATGCAGCAGCTCACTGAAAGGCCGGAGCGGGACTCCTGATGGGGCTACAGTCCTTGGAAGGAGGATCAGTTTTGTTGCACTAGAAAGCTTACGGTGTGTCATTGCTGTTCTGTTACTAGTCTCCTTGCCTAGCACGATGTTTAAAGTCTCAAATCTTTCAGCTTTCTGGGCTGAAAATAAGTCTGTATGCCATTTCAGGCAACACAGTACAACGTACCATGAAACTGCTTAATGCTGTAGAAAATTGCTAACGCAACAAAACAGAGCCCCTTGAAAAATCAGCTAACGCTTCGTTATGCCTTCCTGGGTCCCTTTTGACCCCGTTCACGAGAGCATCGCTTCCCACACAACAGTTGCAGCCCAGAGGCGCTGCTTGGATCTCTGCTGTGGCTGCCTCCCCGGACCCTCCCTGGTATTGTGTGCTTTTGCGGCAGGAAGGGATGCTAAAAAGCTTCTCTTGCACTCACTCAACAAAACGCTGCATCGGGTATTGCAGCTCTCCAGCAAAGCTCAGTCTGGTGTCCTGGTCGGGGGAACCCCAAGGAAAAAGACTGCGGGATCTTCAATGTTCCTTTTGTTCCCCTTGCCCGCTCTTCTGCAGCAGCTGCTGCTACCAAGGGAGGAATGCATGGGGGGGGCCGTTGAAAGAGAGTCATCGACAGATGCTGGCATCAGCACGTTCTCTGTGCAGGAGTTATTTGGCTGTTTAGTTGGTGCTGAGGGAGTCACCTGAGCTACAGCAGCTAAGAGAACAATCTTTAGCCGAAGCGGTAATACACTTCAGCCTTGTGGTAGATGTTGTAGTTTTATGTTGGGTTGGCAAAAACACTGTACTTTTGGGCACTGACCTGCAGTATCACGCTAGCTGGGAGCCAGGCTCCCAATCATTAAGCAGTGAAGTACACATTACGCGGCAAAAGGAAAGCCAGTTTCTGTCACTCCTCCTATTGTTTGTATTACGGCAGTTTCTGAGGGCCTTGTCTAGACCATGGTCAGGTGCTGTCCTGATGATAAAAGCTTAGGCAGGGACCCTTAAAGACCTGATGGCTTGGAGTCTCTGCTTTTAGTAAAATACAGACCAAAAAACCATATATAAGGTCTTCCTGATTTAGCAAAGATTTAGAAGGCATATGATAGTATGCACATCACATAGATCATCAGGCCATAAAAATTAGTTTAACAAAGATTACTGAGTAAAGGAACTATATATATAAATACAGGGTGGGGGGAAGCATAGTCAGTCTGTGCATAAATATCTTCCAGGAAAAAAAATATAGGGACTCCTGTAGGAAGAGACAATTACAGAATTTCATACTTCTGGGGAGAATAAATGTTCATTGAGACATGTCAGCCTTTCTCAGGGGGACAGGAAGAGAAACAACTGCTATGGTGATGCCTTGTATATTTTTATCTGTCTGATAAACTACCTAAGCAGGAATACCTGGGTGATCATGGATAACCTAGAGAAACAGAGATGAGGGAGAGGAGGTAAGATGCACGGCTGCAGTTCCCATTGCTGCTTTCGCTACAGAAGGAGCGTAAAAATACTCAAGTTTGAAAGGAGCATAAAAATACTCAAACCCAGTGTGACATTACACGCATTTTCAGAGAAGTGTAAAGGGGCTCCACATCACGGAAAGTCAGGCAACGTAAAAGGTGCTTGGGCCTTTCTGAAGGGAGGGGGGGAGCCTGTGGTTGTGTTGATAGACTTAAGCCCCTTCCAGCCTCTCTGCAGCTGGGTAAATCTCCCTAGGATTGGGCTGGCTAACAGAAATATTGGCATTCCTCAGTGCTGGGTGAGTGAGTACAACTGATTCATTTCTTTGCTCTGCAGAGTAATTCTAAGCAGCTTCTTTTTAACTGAAAGGATCAAAGTCCCCAAATGAGAATGTGGTGAACTTGATACTTCTCCACAAGCCCAATAGGCATGGACAATATACATTCTGTAACCGAAACCTTTTGGGGTTTGTGTAATACAATACCCTTTCTGTAACCCCCACCCTTTTCTCCATCCTCATGACCCTGCTGCAGCTAAGGGACCGGACAGTAGAAAAACATGTCAAGCATGAAAAGCAGCAACTTGAGGGCAAACATGACCCTTCCACTGCTAGTTACTGAACTTCTGAAAGTACGTCAAGCAAGCAGAATCAGCTAAAAAGGGAGGCCAGGGACACCTCATGTTGTGCGAGATGGGAGGTTAGGTCTTTGCTCTTTAGAACTAAAGTGTTTTGTTTTAATCATGGGGAGAGCTGCTGGCTTGGCACTGTGTGAAATAGACTTAGAAATCCTGAGGAAGGAGGAATTTCTCAAAACAGTAAGGAAAACAAAAGTCAGCAACAGGGAAGAATTGGCCAGCATTTTTACAACAGGAAATGTGGAGGATACTGAAAAGAGAAAATTAATGACACTGGGAGTATGATCCTGTTAGCTGTTATTGTTGACACCTCATCATTTCCAGACTAAAATGCCAGCTAAGGCCATGTTTCACTTGACACTAACTTAGCTCATCTTCGCCTTGCCCAGAGAAAAAGAAACATCAAGCAAGTGATCAAAACCCTATAATAAAAATGGAGCACATCACGAGAAACTCCTTTGCGTTTGGAATCGGATCAGCAGCCACAACATGGCTGCTGCAAAAAACTCTTCGCGTTGATTGCACCAAATATTTTGCTGCATTTTATTTTCTGAGGTAGAATAAATGTTCCATTTTAAGCAGTGGAAAATGCTAGCTATACCTATTTTAAACACAAGTGTAATGTTTTATAGCCCATAGAGGGATAATTACAAAGTACAAAATCACAGATTTTATAGCAGATTTTCCCAGGGGTGCAGTTAGGAAAACAGTATGTGTCATGTAGCCAATTTAGATAATGATTCTGATAAAGATAAACTGAATTGTTTATAATAAGTAATTGGGTCTACAAAGGCCCAAATGACACAGACGAGTACACAAGCTTAGAGGCAGGGGAACTGCAGCCCCAGATCATGTGCGTTAGCTCCCGCTTCCCAGCTGCAATGCCTCTGCCCAGATTGTGTTTTGCTTGGATCTGATGCCGGGGCTGATCTTTGTAATGCAGTTAACTTTCTCAGGAACAGTAAAGATTAGAAACAGTTCAAAAGTTTCCGGTTGCTGGGATTCCAAGGTGGTGGCTCTTGTGAGGGTCTGCGCTGGGAGGAACCGTGCTTAGGGGAGGCGGCAGCAGCCCATTCCCGTTCGGCTGTTGAACTGGGAGAGACACCTGAAAGCCTGAAAATGGGAAATAAAAGCCCCAGCTTCCTTGCTCCTCAGGAAGTCCTAGGGCTCGTTCAGAGCTGAACCATGGAGAATACTGGCCTGGTAAATATACAGCAGCACTTTACCACAGGCAGGAGATTACTTGTTGAGTAGATTATCTCTCTTGAGATAAGACAAAATCCTTCAGTCTCGAGTGGAGTATCTTGCCTAGCCTATTAGTAGATGACAAGATGCAGTTTGGGCCCAGTAAGCCACTATCAATCACAAGATGAAGTAAAGCCCTAATTATCATTTAATTGCTGCCTTCAGCTTGAGCTGCCCTTCTTCACAGCTTTCTGCATCCATCTGAGATTAGGTTGCACTAAAATGAGAACTGTAAAGGGCCTGGCAAAGGTGTGAAATTCCCTGGGTAACTGAATTAATGGCAGTGTGTTCCTGCTGCTGGGGGGGTTCTGTTCTCTATGAAGACAGAATGAGTGAGGGCAAAGGGACATAATGGGGAATTGGCAGCGATAGCTCTCAGCCATTTGTTCACAAAAAGAATGACATAGAACATGCTGTTTTGGCCAAACTCGAGGGGAACAAAGGAAATACCACTCACAGACATTTGATTTTATGCTAATTTTGTGGAATTAGGTTGTGAACTATTTTGTTGAATAAGAAAAAGTAGTAATATGCCCACATAGGCCTGTGCAGTTGAGTACAGGCTGCAGAATATGAGCATTGGTAACTGAAGTTTTTCTTTCCTACATTATTCTTCTAGGGCATTTTGAAATTGATTGACATACGGGTTTGGGGTATTTGGGGTTTGGTTTAGTTTTTAAGTAAGTTTTTAAGCTTGCTGTTGATCTGTTTTCATATGCTCTGCGTAGCAGGTGTGTTTTCCAAGTAAATTGCAGAAGCAGAACAGTGTTTCTCATGATGAAACTCTTAACAGCAGCCCTGACACTGACATTCATCATCAAGACACTTGTCTACACTATGTAACTTTGCAACATCAAATCCAGTTTCAAAGATAATTACAGGCCATTAGTGCCTGACACATGGAGTTTAATAACAGAGTAAATATTGTGGTGGTCATAAATAAATAGATAAATACACAAAATAGAGTTGTCTGGCTTTAAAAATGAGCTCTTAAAACTGGTATTGCCTGAGAAACAGGCATAGTTGGAACTGGTCACTTAACCTCTTTAGATGAAAGACATAGGTCTACGAATCCATCATTTTACTAGTCTGCCTGGCAAGCAAATGCTACTTTTCCCAAACAGGTATTGCACAGTACATGTTTGCAGTGCCCTGTAACAAGGTGAGCTGTGCAAACTTAATACCTGGGAGCACAGGGCCAACTCTTCCATGGTGGTTGGGTTCCAGGAGTTAAATATTGGGAAGTCTTATGAGTATTTCCAGAAAATAAGCATTAATAGCTCAACAGATTTTTTTAAAGCATACCTCTTTTCATTTAAAATAAAAAACCTGAGTGTTCCCAACAGTGTAGTTGGAATTCCTTTGTCCTGATGCTTCTTCATTTTAATTCCTTTAAAACCCTTCATAGTGACAGTGCTCAATGCCTTTTACACACATTCACTTATCCACTTGATGTCAAGGAGTTCAGAGTCCTCCTTGTCCCTGCCTAAAGACTCCACTACTCTTACCCACCCGGTTTACCAGTCTATCCTTGGTGATCACAAAACAGTGGTAGGTAGAGCAAATTTTTCACTTTAAGTGGATGTGCTCAGAGATTTCTTTGAGGCAGCAGTATCTGGATTGAAGGCCGGGAGCATTGCTGGTCAGCAGTCCAGGGAAGTGCTGTGCCCTTGCTGATACTGAAGCAGCCCTGTAGGCTCTGGATGGCGAGTGAGGACAGCGGCGCATCCCCTGGGATTATCCTTTGCTTACCCACTCACTTCAGCAGATCAAATAGTTTCTCTTAGAACTGACTTCAGGCCACAAAAATCTAAAGATTACGAGACTTTCGTCTGGTGGATGAGCGTGCACATCACAGCCTGTGCAGGACACCTCTGGGCACTGGGGTAACCAGCTGCTTAGAGCACATGGAGATGAAATCTGCCTCCCTGCAGAAGCTTTGAGACTAAAACGGCTGTTCCTGCACAGGACCATTAGGTACAATTTAACACATTAAGATAGGAGAAGGAAGTAGACTCGCCTAGAAATAATTTTTTCTTTAGAAACAAAAAACCCTTGGTGTTAGAAACGGAGCTGAAAGGATGCCTGAATCTTCTTTTTGGGGGAAATACTCATTTTATCTAGCCATTGTCAAAGTAACTGTAAAAGGCAAAGGATTGGAACGGAAGTAATTGGTGTCTGCCAGAGTCTTCCCTACAGCTTTTTTTCTTTTCAAAATGTCCAATTTAACCTAACAGAGCTTGCTGTGGCTATCTTGCTGCATCTCTCAGATGCTTGAGAAAGTTTCCATGCCAAGACTTTGTATAGGCAGATTTAAGCCAATAATAGTTTTTGCAGCCCAGTTATAAATTGTATGACATTAAGGTTCATAACAGGAGAGCTGCTGTTGCCTTATCCGTAACACTTCAATGGTCTGTTAAGCTGTTCCCTTAGTTAAGGAATTACAGTAAACAATGCCTTAGCTGCTACTGCTGTACAATTTGTGCTTGTAAATTATAACAGTGGTCTTTCATCACATTTTCTACTGTAGGATCTAAAGTGCAGGATCAGGAAGAGTGTAAGGGCAGGGCAGGCATAGTAACCAAGTGAGTACAACGTGGAATAACACCTCCCTTTTGGTAAATATGTGGCACAGGGACCTCCTGGTGCAGGTGTCTTGCCAATCTATTTTAAAAGAGCACATGCTCTCTTTCTGCACTTGGCAAATCCAGGCAAAGTACCAAGAGTTTTCAGGGTGCTCCAATATAAAAAAATAAAGTTTTGTTCCTTTCTTTTCTTTTTTTCTTTTCTTTGCTGAAAGAGTGGTCAAGCATTGGAACAGGCTGCCCAGAGAGGTGGTGGAGTCACCATCCCCAGAGGTCTTCAAAAAACATGTAGACGTGGCACTTTGGGACATGGTTTAGTAGGCATGGAGGTGTTGGGTTGACGGTTGGACTAGATTATCTTAGAGGTCTTTTCCAACCTGAATGATTCGATGATACTAATGAAGAGGTAGCGTCATCTTAGCAATGTTAAGCATAAGCAGGACACCGGAAGGCTCCAGTTTATTCAGTCCAACCCTCCCTCTGCAGTCATTAGGGTTTTTATGTGTCTCATTGCTTTGAGTTTGACTGCACAGAGCTGGTTTGTGGCTTGACAGAACATCCTTGGAAAAGGGCTGTGATCTGAATGCTGTGTGCCGAGCACTGAAGAGACTCCCAAATTATGATCAAAGCAAGAAATAAGAGTTATGTAGTGACTCTGGCAGGTAAAAATACCAGAAGACTGATGATTATTTCACTTTTAATAGATCACATAAAATTCTGCTTGCTCCTGGGAAAGCCAAGATTGGTCAGCAGCTTTGAGACTGGTGCACACAGCCTGCACGGGTCATGCAGGGAGTTTGTATCTTCTGAGCTTCTATGTGCCCACAGCGTCAGTGCACAAAAGCAGGAATTTAGATTGCTCCAGTATGCTTTAACGCTTCCAAGTACCTCTCTGGTTTGCTGCAGAAAAGTTTTGCTGTAATGAATCAGAAGTATATTGCCTCAGCTTTCTAGTCTCGCATCCCGTGATCCCTGTAAGCTTTGAAAGCCGATGGCTTATTAGCCCAAACCATTCACTGCAGGCACAGTACAACCCCTGTTGTGTCTTTGAGCTGAAGTTCATGTTTAGCCCTTTTATCTCTCTCACCTTGCCTCAGACTCGGGGACGCATGGCTGTTGCACTCAAAATCCTTCTCTGGGGAATCATTTTATCCACACAGCAAAAGGCCCTTGGAGAAGTGAGAAAGCCTTGACCGAGCAAAGTCAAGCCTTCTCTGGGATGCATAGTAGGAAGCTGCGAGTCCAAGTGAAACGCCCAAAGCTGCCCGTATGCGCACAGCTTCTCCTGCTCCCCGCCCTGCGGGAGGAGCTGGTACAGCCGTGCCCTCCGAGCCGGGCGAAGGATCGACCAGCCCGAATGCAAGTGCAGCAGATGGGGTGGGCTGCTGCGCGGGTGGCTTGGTTCGCGCGGGAGCGCCTTCCCTCCAGAACGGGCAACCTGTGTGGCGCGCAGATGCTGGTGCCCCAGTTCACTTTAAAGCATCGGGCTCTGCTGAACGCTCAGTGGGGTTTTCTTGATGCCATTTCTGGAAATTACCTTCCACCCTGGCTTCCTTCGCTTTCCCCCTCGCAGACTTCGTTGCCAAACGTGCCTTCGCCTGTGTGCCTGGTGGGCTGCGAGTTTGCAGGGGTCGGTGCTCTGTAATTATGTTCATCTAGAGCTTTCTGTGGACACGGATAGATCCACAAGTTATAAATGACAGATTACAACTTTGTCCTTTTAGACTAAGCTATTTTGCTAGACTTAGGAGTTGTGTGAATTTTTTAGGTAGACAGACTGGATCAATATTTTAGGAGTATTTAGGAAAATTTTAGGTCTATTTAGGACTTCCGTTAAAGGGATTTATTCTAGCTTTTAGCTACAGCATCTCAAGAACTTGTATAATACATTGTCTTTTTTTAATGAACATAGAACATGTGGCATAAAATTCATTATTAATTCAGAAGATATTTGTCTTTTAAGCGCACGTTTTATTTTAATAACCAACATAGATTTTGGAAAAAATCATAAAGGGCAAGTAAAAGAGAAGTTGTGAAAGAAGGTCATTCTACATGCTGGTGTTTCAGGGCTTAATGTAGCGGTCGTCAAACCTCCTGCAGCCTAACCGCTGGGAGACGCAGGGCTGTGCAGATTACAGGAAAAGATTAACTGCAGCACGTGTATTCACGTTGCAAAGATACGTTTGAATCTTTTTAGGTGTAAAACAATGGGTTTGGGTCTAGTGTGAAAGCCAGAGAATAACAAACATGACTAGCTAATTGACTGACTTTTGGGGTAGATTTTGTACACATACTTTGTATACTTTGATGGCTCTGGTGGGCAAAATTGCACTTACGAGAGCAAAATGTGATTAGAAATGTAGCTTTGTTTTGCAGCTACTATGATGTAAAACTGAAAAATATTTTTTTATCTATCCATCCATCCTTTGTGCTATTTTTTCCACTCCAGCTCCTTGAATTTTTTTAATAATTGTTTATTTATCAAGAATTCTGATAGAAATTTCTCTTAACTTACAGAATTTTTTCATTTCATCAAAAATAAGTTCTTTCATTCAGAGCCTGATTTGCTTACAACAACAACAATAATTTCACATACTTTTCCTAAATAATAAAATAAATGGACCATAATGGTGAATAAGGAGTTTACATTCCCAGTGGAAAGAATACATCTGTGGAGATGAGTTTCATTAAATTGTTAACTGAAACAGTGTCTTTTAAAATTGATTCCGTCTTTAGCCAGTGTAGTCAGTGCTCTCCTGAAGACTGTATTTATGAAGCATTCTTTATTTAAGATAAGCAAAAAACATAAAAGGAGGCCTCCTCACCCTCTTTTGCTGTCTCTGGGTCAACATCTCAACCTCTTGATTAGATTTGGAACCTACTAATTAGATATAATTCATTACCTGCAAAAATGAGATCAGAAATCAAGAGCTGCTTTTCAGAATAAGGTGATCTTTCCCCTCATCCATCATGGCTATAAGTAACCAATTTAAAGTCAGACAAATGCATAAGCAGCATTATTACCTTGTCATAACTAGTTAGGGAGAAAGACCTGGAATAAGCTGGCATTATAAATGGTTTTTATCACATTATTTTGCAGTTATTTGTCAGCCACTTTGCTTAAGATAAATGCAGAGCAATAATCGGATTCTAAAACTGAACCATGGACAAGATTTTGTTAATTGCAAAACCACTTCTGCAGACAGAACTCTCTGTAGTGGGGCACAGTTTATAAATTTCCTTATGGATAAACTGTACTGAGCATATCTCCACATTTGGACTTGATCAAAGATCTGATAGGCCAAAAAATAGGGAAGTGGGTCCCCTCCTTCTGAAACACCGTGAAGTCTTACAGCAGACAGTGGCACTGCTTGTGTCCCATTAGGACCACTGAGCCAAGTGGCCAGGGAGTTCTTCAGCTTTTGGTTCTTCTTGAGGTGCACTGGTCTTCATGCAAAATAGTTCGTAATTCATGGAAAGGAGTCTTGCAACAAGATGGAAGAGATGCTCCTGCTGTGGGGAGCTTCTCAGAAGTGCAGACAGGTTCCTAAGGTTGGATGTTTGGTGATCACAAATGTCAGTGCTGTGCTTTCTCTGATAAAGAAGCACATGATTAAATCCTAATTGCAGCGAGATTTTATTGTGACAGCAGGTTCAGGGAGTGATGGATGTCCGCAGCTCTCGCCGCAGTACGTTTCTGCAGGACGATGTTCCCACCCTCTCTGCAGTGGAGGTGGTGGAGGGTGCGAGGGAGCTACAATCCCACCCTCTCCTGAGTAGCTGTGATTTTTACCGATGACTTCAGTAAACCAGGATTTAAATTCATGTTTTAAAGAGGATGACTGAAGGGAATATAAGGGTGTGGTTCTAGCAATATAAATCCCAAACAACTCTCTCAGGTCTACTTACATTTAGATTAGGAGTGACTTCAAATTTAAAAATCCTGCTATGTAGAACAGGACCAGGCCATGAATTATGCAAATGTTTTAATGACCATTGGAAACCACTTTTAAAATCTGAGGACTTCAAACGTGGAGGAAAGTGTCTTGAAGCTTGCCAAGTGGGGCCAGAACACCCGAAGCGATGGGCTGTCTTTCCATGGGGTGATACGGAGAGCTTGGGAGTGGGGAGCTTGCGTTAAGGACTAGTGTTCCCCCTTGTTAGGGGAGAAAAGTCTTCATGCATCTTTTCTTCTGCTAATAAAAGTATTCATTTTGTATTCCACTGAAGCGTAAAAGGGTACAGTTTGCAAAGCAACAGATTTACTACAGTGTGGTTGTGGTGGAGGAGAACACCTCGTGTCTAAGGATGCAGAGTTACTCAACTATGGTGCAGTACTAAAATGCATAGAAGTCACAAAGTCGGCAGATCTGATTAACTGTAAATCCAGGTTGTTATTACACACACACACCCCTGGTAGGTAAGGACAATAGCTTAATTTTGATCTCGGCTGCAGCTCAAGTAAGATTTGAGCAAAAGATATTTGCTAAATTATTTATCTTACACAGTGCTTTCACTGAAAAACAATTATGTGTTTTATGTAGCATTAGCAGAGTGCCAAGTAGATGCACCATACAGCAGAAAACAATACTTAAGGAATATTTAGTCTGGGTTTCCTTTTGTTTTTTATAAAGCCAAGTCTAACTGAGAATGTTAATATAATTGCAACTTAAAGGAAAACATAGCAGGAATAGGGACACTTGCAAATCACAAGCCTTTAGAACTTGAATTATTCTTCCATCATCTCAAAGCTTAAGCCATCACTAGGCAAGGTGGAGTGGTTTTCTGTTTGTTTTTTTTTTCATTTCAGTAGAAAATTTCGCGCCTTCTGGCAGCCCATGAGTATCAGCACACTAGTAATGTTGATTGAATCTGCTATAGAGGTGACTGTCAACATCCAGACTTACATCCTGCTGCAGCCTTTAGGAACACAACAAAAGCAGCAGCAATCCTAATCAGATCCTGCTCTGTGCAGCGTTGTGTTTGTCGTGTTCGCGCTTCGCCAGTAGTGCTGCTCAGCATACATTTGTGTTTCCAAATAAATACATTCTGAAAGGCAAAGAAATAGTTCTGCCTGATTTTGCATTCCAGGTTCACTTTGGAGGGCTGATCAAATGGCAGGCTTTAGACAAGTTTTCCTTTTTTTTTTTTTTCTGGTTAATGTAGTTTAGGTGGCTGTAGCATGAAAAGACTTGACAAACTGTTAGCATTAATGTACTGAGCATAATGAACACCAACCATACAGCACATGGTGCTTGTCTGCTTATTGGTGAATTTAACTCACTTTAATTGCAGTGTTACTTACGTGATGGAGATGTAGCCCTCAGAGGGATCATTTCAGGGACGAATAATGTATTTGTGTAAAATTAAAAAAAACCCAAAACAAACAACTAGCAGATAGTACTACTAGCTGTAGTAAATTACAGTTTAATAATTATTATCTAGATAGTCCTTGGCTTAAGGTTAAAAAAGAGGCACTTCTGGAAAATAGGATAAAAGCTTGCCTGGAGCACAGCCATCGGGACTGTCTTTTGCAAGCTATACTGGTGGCGAGACATTCACTAGAGCACCTGGGAATAAATTGAGTCTGCTGGGAGGAGAAAGTATCTACCCTTGGGGCGCGTCAATGGAAATAGAAGGTGACAATGAGCCCAAGGCCTGCTTGGCCCTATCACATGGGTCTCCTGATTCTATTGAAGGTATTGCACAGCAACCTGCCCTCTGAGCAAATCTGACACCTGGGAGGTTTTCTGTGCAAGTGGGAGGTGTAGGACCTTTACCCTCTAGCACAGAGCTGGTGCCGTAGGCGGTGGGACGCTGGTGGTGTTAGAACCTCCTTATGTCTGTCATTTGTACCCTGAACATTGAATATCTTCCTCATTATTCATCCTACCACACTAGAAACAGCTGGTCTTCAAGGGAAATTACCTAATGAATCAACAATAAGGCTATTGTGTAGGCGTGACATTTCTGATAATAAATTATTGCTTTCAGGAGGTTGACCACACTTGTCAGGGTTTTGTGAGTTACAAATTCAGCTGCCTTGTCTTATGCTCTTTTACATAACTGACAGTGTAAAACCTTGGCATTTGACTGGAAGTTATTCTCTCAACTTCTAGATCTATATCATAAAATTTCTTTCTTTCTTCATTTGTTCAGAATAATCTTTGGGCATTTCCAACCCATACTTGGAAATTATATTAATTTGTTTTGGATTTATTATCTTTATTGTGCCATATCTATCTTCTAATTAAATATGAACTTAAATTTTTTTTTTTTACTATAAGTGTAAATAGACTATAAATGTAAGGTCTACTTTTTAATTTCACTTAGATGGTGTACTTGCATATTTCTTGTATGCTTACACTTGAGGGAGTGGTTTTTCAGAAACCCATGGCATGGAAAAAGATCTAAATATTCCCTTCCAAGCTTTCAGAAAATATCTGGATGTAACTAATTAGTTTAAAAGTGCTTGGCCCATACGAAGTATGCTTCAAGGATTATTATTTTAAAACATGCTTCTTTTTTCACATGCAAGTGTTACTTGCCTTTCACTTTGTGTATACAGGCATGTGGCTAGTTAGTGATTAAAAACAAAGTCTTTGCTCCCTCTTAGCTGAATGCAAATGATACTGAAATTCAGTCAGTATCTGCAACAAATTGTATGCTTTATCTCTGTGGAATTCTGTGGAACCAGTTCTTTAGCTTTTAATACTGTAAGTCTTTTCATAAGTAGCCAACAACTAGAAAAGGACAGCACTTTCGTTTTCTGCCAGATTTCTCGGGGGCAAAATGCATACTTGCAAATATGAATGAAGTAGGCTAAGGTAAGTCAAGCTGGAAAGGAAGTCGGTATTCTTATGCAAGTGGTTGTGGAAGTTGAAAATGAGATCTAAGGCAGGGAATACATGTTCTAGCAAGTATACTGGGTTGCAAGCACTCCCAGTGACTATTGTTACACTCATTTCTTTTCACAGGTAGTTGATATCTAACGTCTGGACAGTGCTGCTGCTTCTACCTCATACAGAATATGTTCTTAATTTAATGCAGTAGGGCGTTTTAAGGCGTTGTATAAGGCTCACTCTCACTCAAGCACTGGCGGAATTTTTTGTTTTTTAAATAACAAATTCAGATTTTCAACAGGAAGAAAACTAACCAAAACCCAGTGTGTCTAGGAAGTATCTTCTGACACTGCTATCGGAGAACTAGGAAACCAGCTTTGCTCAGTGTTACCAGGGCACTCCGAACGGGCCTCGTGTCTGACGTGGTGCCAGGATCTCTCTGTCCAGGGTTTTCTAGGAAGGCCAGTTGTAAGTACAAGAGCAAAACTTAATTATTATTGCCCTCAACCCACCCCACCAAGCTCCCTAAAACCAGAAAGTCCCCAGGGAACCCGTGAAGTAAAATGTCCTCCAGGGGGATTGCACAAAATCTTGAACGCGCTTCAGAGAGGTGCCTGGAGCCAGCATCCTTTGCCTCTGGAAACACAAGCCTAGCAGAGAGAGTGCTCTGTTGGTCCCCTGCTGACCCCCCAGGGTTTCTGAATCCTGCCTTTTCAGGTCTTCCATAATTTTTGTTTCCTGTTGCACCCCATGTGAGGTGCTCCTGGGTGCCCTGAGCACACGCTCCTCACCGGCCGTAAGGGCAGTCGTACGTAGCAGTGTCAGCAGCCATGCCCTCTCTATGGAGGAATCCAGACCAGTGGAAAATGAACAGCCTCTGCCTTTACTGCCTCCTCGTTTTCCAGCGTGCATGAAGTGACCTCCTCTGTGGTTGCGGGGCCTTGGCTGCGTGCCCTCTGGGGAAGGAGGCCCTATGGCCCCAGTGCCGGTGGCTCTGCCGCTGGCCAGCACAGAGCTCAGCCACACCGAGGGGGGTACATTTTCACAGGGAAAATAGGTTTTTTTGTTTGTTTTTTTGTTTTTTTTTTAATAATCTGCAGCAGAGCACTGGCCTCCTTGGCACAATGCCCCTTGCTGGGGCTGGGGG
>VZTL01009983.1:0-56142 GCA_013400535.1 Scopus umbretta
CAGAGTAGCAGATTAGCTCACTTCACACCTGGAAATGGGAGAAAGTATGTAACATGTGCTTGTGCAATTCATAACCTGATTAGGTTGTGTTGCCAGACCAAATTTAAATCTGGTAGGCAGGCCGACTTCCAAGGAGTGCCCATCATAGTACCAGGGCAATTACTGCAAATGCACTGACTACTTAAAAACTCCTCTGAATGACAAAATGTCAGTCTTTGGGTAACCATGGTTATACGACAGTTTCTGAATCCATAGAAGGTGCTTATCCCGTTTCCTATTCCAACCTCGCCTTGAGTATGTGCATTCAGCCTCCATAACACCTCTCTGCTGCTGAATTTTAGGACTCTAGTCATAGATCTAGTCTTACTGCTGCAGGGTCACAGTTTTTGAAAATAAGTCTCAGGGTTTTCCTCCATAGATTAAACAAAAGGAAGCTGTTCTTCACATGAAGAACAGTTAAGCCGAGGAACACTACTGTAGGATATAATGGATGCTAAAAGTTTACAAGTGTTTAAGGAAAAACTGGACATGTTCATGAGATAGATTTACTGTTACTAAGTACATAGAAGCTCTGTCTGGCTCAGGAAGTCTCTGAGCTGAAAATGGTGGGAGCCTGGGAGAGCACTCACAGGGAAATTGTACACATTCATTTTGCTCCCACACTCTTCCCTACACAGTTATCCATTTTCAGTCACTGTCAAAAACAAGACGCTGGGCTGGGTAGATCTTTGGAATGAAATGAAGGTTCTTATATCTTATTATATTTTCTACAGATGGCCTCAAGTTGCGCCAGGGGAAGTTTAGATTGGATGTTAGGAAAAATGGCTTTACTGAAAGAGTGGTGAAGCATTGGAACAGGCTGCCCAGGGAGGTGGTGGAGTCACCATCCCTGGAGGTTTTCAAAAAAATGTGTGGATGTGGCACTCCAGGACACTGTTTAGTAGGCATGGTGGTGTTGGGTTGACAGTTGGACTAGATGATCTCAGAGGTCTTTTCCAACCTTAATGATTGCATGATTCTATCCTTGTTTCTCATAGACTGGGATTTGTTCACCTGTTATTTTCTTAAGCTGTTGTTTACTGCTGTTATACACTTGAAAAACCCTACTTTTTTTCCTCAGAGGCTTCTGCATTTAACTGTTGGATATATGATGACCATTGGGTGTATAATTACTATAGTGTATTATCGAACTATTTTACAGACCTATATGCACTTCCCAATCAGGAAATAATGAAAAGCAGTACTTACAGATGTTATTCCTGGACTCTACTTCAGACTATATACTCATACAAAATTATGCATGTGCCTTTCCAAGATTGCAGAAAAATGAGCACGCTAATAACGAACAATTCAGCTACACAATGTCTACCATAAAAGCTAGACATGTTTCATGTTTTGCACAGTACTTTAGTTTATTATGCAGTTTTCATTACTATCACTGTAATTCTGCCTGAGAAGTGTCAGAGTTTAGTCTAGTTATTGCTGGCAAAAGACACTGTGCAATTCATTTCACAACAATAATTGTTTATTTCTCCTTCTTCCTAATAATATTGGCTGCTTTCAGCTCTGTTGAATAAAGTAAATTAGTTATTCTGTGCTAGAAAGTCAGCAAATTTGCCTGTGTTTGCAATGGCCTCTGCAGAAGAAACCATTTGCCAGAGATCATAAGATGAGCAGCTAGTTGTGGCTTTCTAAAATGCCTTTCATTTTCTCCACTACAGAAGTTCTATTTTTGCTTTATTTAACTGATAAACACTAGCAGAACCATCCCTGTGGAGATGGAGTTAGCTTCAAAGCATTGATCTAAGCTTTCTCAAAAGTTTGGGCATTTTCCAATCTGAGAGGTTGGGGTTTTTCCTTTGCAGATACTGAAGTCAGCTTCAAAGCTTCAAACTTGATATGCAATATTTATCATAGTTAAAGCAGGAAATTATATTTCAGAAGCATTTGGGAGACTAATAATACTATAAGTGATGTGTTTTCTAAGGATGACAACAAATCTTCCTACTGGAAGAGGTCATGATATATTTTAAACATTTACAGAAACCAGAGAAAATGGATGCTTCTACCCAGGCCACAGGGAATCTCTTGTTTGAAACACTGTTCCTATATAGACTTTGCCTACAGTATCTAACTGAAGTATAGGTCAAATGCAGTCAGGATGCCAAAACTGACCTCAGAATGGTGCCGAGGACTGGAGAGGCCACAAAGACTGACAAGATCAGAAGACTTCAGCTACCTCCATACTGACTGGATAAAACTCATGTGGTGGCATGATTCAGGGCTTTAAATAAGCTTAGAAATAACCTTTTAAATAACCTCAGAAAACTCATTAAAAGCGTTTTGCAAATAGCACAAGATCTGGTTCAAGCTGAATCACAGAAAACTTGCTGTTTGATGACTACAATATAATCAATTCTAATAGCATTATAAGACAGAAAACACACATTCCACCACAGGAATGTTAAAGTTTATAAAGGAAATTACAGAAAAATGGAAATAATAGTTAAAAGAAAATTCAGAAGAGCAGCTACAGGAGTAGGATGATTGGATGTAGCAGAGAGGCTATTCAAAAGTATTACATAAAGACTCTCAGTTCACAGCCACCTGAAAGGAAAAAAAAAAAAAAAGTCTCCTAAAGTAGCAATAAGAAGAAAGACGATGTGGTTAAACATCTGAGTACAGACTGCTATTAGAAGTAGAAAAGACATTTCAAAATGTGGAAGATATGGTTAGATGGAGAACACAGAAAAAGGAATTAATTCTGTCAAGTTAAAAGTTAAAGCATATTAAAAATCTTTTCTTTGTTGGCATAAAGTACAACTTGCTCTATGTATAAAGGCTACTAATAAAAACTTTTTCAAACATACTGGAAGCCAGAAGCCTGCCAGAAAGTTTCCGAAACTAACAGATCATAAAGATATAAACACTTAAGAAGATAAGCCCATTTCAGAAAAGCTAACAAATTCTTTCCATTTGTGTGCAGTACAGGGGAGGTCAGGCAGGTTCACTCACTAAGTCAGTCTTCCCAAGGAAGGAGTCTGAGGAACTGCCTCAAACCAAAGCGTTAAAGAGGCAGCTTTTTCCCAGCTCTGTAAAATGAACAGCCATAAATTGCCAAGACCAGAGAGTATTCACCCAGGAGTTCTAAGGGAACTCTAATAGGAAATTTGCTGAGCTACTACAGTACGTAACTCATCACATAGATCTCCCTCACTTGCAGAGGAGGGCAGGGGGAAAATGTCTCACAAATCTTGTAAAATGGCTCAGGGGTGCTCTTGCAAATAAAAGACCAAGAAATTTAACTTCTGCTTGTGTAGGCCAGTAAAATATATAGTAAAGATCAGAAGAGATACTTGGATAAACATGATTTAATGAGGAAGAGTCAATGAGCTTTCCTAACACAAAGTGATGCCTAATAAATCTTGCAGAATGCTTTGAAGAATTCATCAGTGGGTTAATAAAGGTAACCCACAGTATATGACATACTAGGATTTTCCCCAAAAGATGCTTAGATTTCCAAATGGCTTTGACAGCCACTACATTTCTGTGAGCTCTCTGACTTCGCTATAGGATAAAGCGGTGTCTTTCAAGAATTAAGTTATTAAACAACAGAAACAAAGATTTAGTTTTCAGAATTGAAAGAAGTTATGAGGGGTCCTCCAAGAATCTATAGAGACCTGTGCTACTCAGCATTCTCTTAAACAATCCGAAAAGGTGAAATGGAGAGAGAAACACAGAGCAAGAGAGTTTGCTGATTAAAAAACAGACAAACAAAAATACCAAAAAACCTAAAACCACTACAAACCAACCAAAGAAATCCTCATTCTGGTTAAAATCTAAGCCTAACTATGAAGGATCACAAATTTCCCAGTCTTAGCCAATTAGGCCATTAAATGGAAGACAGAATTTATTGTCAAATAAAGTAATGCATATGAGGAAAAGCAGCCTTAACTGTTCCTGTGCAGTGATGATACCCGTTTTTGCTGTTAGTATTCACATCCATTATCCAAATTTTGCTGCAGGTAACACCTGAAATTGCAGCCAGATTGTCAGAAAGTAGCTAATATACCAAAAAAAGTGTTAGGGATCTTTTTGAAATGAAGAGGTAGAATATGCGTTCTGTTCCAAACCCACTGTTCACATGTTGCACATTATATTGAATTCAGTATTCTCTTTCCTTTTTACTCTCATCTATCTCAAAAAGGAGACAGAAGAATTAGAAAAGGAATTAAAGAACATTTCAGGTGAAGGATCACCTGATATATGCTTTGGAGGGGATTGGTTTAATTTTGTTGTTGTTTTCTTTTTTGGATTTGTTTTTGTTGTTGGTTTGGTATGTTTTTAAATACCACTTCCACAGACATTTATTCTCTCCAGTCATCAGAGGATACCAAGCAAGGCAGACAGGTTCTGGTTCTTCATGGAAGTTCCTGTGCTACGCTTTTGTTTTCTTGATCATGCACACAGGCATGGCCAGGTCCACAGCCTTGTTTGGCCAAATGCATCTTCCAGGGGGAGATAGGGGCTGTCAAGAAAGGAATTCCTCATTTTTCCTTTTATTAATGCATTTTTGTTATTTATCAGATTCTTACGTTAAAGGTGACTGAACAAACTGAAATACAAGTTTCACTACAGGGCCTATCTCTGACTCAAAGCACTTTTGAGCAAATAAATGTGTCTCATCTACTATGAAATTAATAGACCCCACTTGCACTGCATTTAAGTAAGTACTTGCTGCTCTTTGATGTAATCTCCAAATTCAATTATTTAAAAAAAAAAAAAAAAAGGAAAGAGGTATATTCTCTCAGAAGATGTTAAGTTTGCACAGGTTTTAAAAACCTCCTTTCACCATACCAAAATATTACTTATGACAGAGCAGACAGCCAGTCTCTGCAGCCTTGTGAAACCATCTCTTAACATTTCTCTGGTGGCTGCACTGCTGACTTCACTGAGACTCACAGACTTTTTTGTGAGGGGGGTGTCTTTACATATAAACAAAGATTTTCTGAGAGGTCCTCAGCAATATCAAAACCAGTGTATTTCATCAAAGGTTACCATCCTTTATACACAAACTGCAACTTATACAGCACAGAGCCAAAGGCAGCTATCACCATGTCTGTGGTAGCAGTAACCACCACGTCCAAACAAACCAACTCCTGGAGCATTTTGGTGTAAATAAACAAAGCAGTGTACGGTATAAGCCAAAAAATCTTGGAAATCACAAAAGCACTGTGACAAAAGCTCCATTTCCTTGAACAAACTCAGCATTTCTAACTCATAAGCATCTTTGAATGAGGAACAAACAAGAAAATCTTAAATAGGAGAAAGGGAACACAGCATTAATCTTGGAAAACCACAGTAATACAGCAGATACACAGATAATTTGCCCTTTCCTCAAGTAACTTGGCACCAAGCTTTCTAGCTGTCCACAAGCAGCTATCCCTGAGCCACACCACAGCCCCATCGAATCCCACATAAAGAAGTACCAATCCATGCATCTCTTCCCAGCCCCAAGACAGCTGTTTGACCACCACCAAACCTAGCTGGAGGGGGATGGGACACCCAACCAAAAAAACCCACACCAACAGAGACAATTACAGCTTCGTTCCTGCCCTGTGAGCTCTCTCATACTGGAGCCAGCAGCAGTCAGAAATTTGAGCAAAACCTCAAGTGCTTGGAGCCAATTCCTTTCTTCTCCCCATCTCCCGAAATGCCCCCACCTCAGCCAGGTCCAAGCCACAGCATGGGTGCAGCAACTCTCCCAGTGACTGTCCCTCTTCTTCAAATGTGGTTCTAAAGCATTGCTTTTCCACACCACCAATAGAGAGTCAGAATACACTAGAGCTCCTCAAGTGAATCCCATAAACAGATATACCTGTTAAGGAGACTGCATTTTTATTTAATCTGCAAATACTAATATAACAGAGGTACAGCAGTGCAGAATACATCCAGCTTAGCTCCCTCCCTCTGCATATCAAAAACAAGAGTGGCAGAGACGGCAAATACGAGTCTTATTGCTAAAATACACCTCAGAGCACTCAGAGCCATGATGAGTGGGATGCAAAAGTCAGAACAGATTTGAAACATGAACATTTGTGTTCAGGCAGCTCATGAAGGGCCTGGTGTGACAGTACGCGAGATGGGTGGGGAGGGATGTAACACGCAACAACAGGCTTTTTGCTGGGAAACTTTTGTCCACCTTTCATGCAGTCCCTAGATCTGGAGGACTAAAAATTGCCTGTTGCCAGCTCTGCTGCACGGTTGTGTTTACCTACTGCTCAAACACAATTACAGCCAGCTCTCTTGCACCACCATACTTACCTACCTGGCAAGGAGTGATTACAAATCAGTAACCTCTCGCATCCTTTGGAGAGGTACTTGCTCCGCCTTTCATCTACCCAAATGCAGGAGGGAAAGCTAGAAAGCAGCAGCAGCAATAAGCCAGGGGCCGCAGCTCTTGAATTTAAGGCACAAAAATATAAAATGGGAGTGCCTGGCAAATGAAGGAGACCAATATCTTTTCCCTTTACCTTCAAGCATACAGCTAGGAAGACAGACACAAGGAAGGCAAGGCTGTCCACTTTTTCCCAAAGCACACTTTGTACGCAGACCGTGTCTCAGGGTGCAGCAGAAGTTTCATGCTTAAATACACCTTACTAAGGAAAACAACCTGCAATTTAGATATCTTCTTAAATAAGCATCATTCCTTACAAAGCTTGTCAAATAATCAGTGAGAAAATATCTCAAATATGCTGTATAAACAAAAGCTATACAAAGTAAAAACTTTTAAAGTTTGTTTCGCTTCCAAAAGAAAACCCTGCTCTGCTTGATTCATTTCCCCTTAAGCTCCAAACCCACGATATTTATAATTTCAGTTAGAAACCAGCAAGTGGAGCCTTTCACTGCTAAGCCAGTTGATTTCTGTGGTGGTCGGTACAGTTAGGCTTCCCTAGTTTACACCTGCCCAGAGGTTCTGCGGCCTCCTACCCAAGAGGCGCGCACAGCACGTATGGCTTAGCCTGCCCATTCCAGCTCGAGACCCCAAGCACAGAATTTTCCCTTTGCAGGAAGAACAACACAGCAACAGCACCTGAAAACTGCCGTCTGAAGGCACAGTCACGCACCGAGCTACTCCACACAGACAATCAAAAAGATATTCTCTTTCCATTGGCTAACATTCTTTGGAAATTTGGGGTATTTGCCCAGGGGAACTTCAAAAAGAACAGCGGTAGTACAGATCTCCTCAGCCCAACTCCGACCAGTGTATCAAAAGCTACCTGGGTGGGATGCCACCAGCCTGGAAAAGCAGCACAACTACAGCACTCATTAAAACTCCTGCTTGTTGCATTTCCATCAACAGCATGCTGAGCATTCAGATGCATAGTAAACTAAAACTGTGTATTGGATTCTGTTCCCAAAGATAGCAGATCCAACTACTCATCTGGTTTTGATTTTCACAGCTGTTCACCAAGTTTCTAACGAGAACACAGATTAATTTTAAGCTACCAACTTAAACATTTTCCATATGGCGTCCAACTGCGCAGCTTGGATTCTTTTAGTTTGAAGCTGGGATATTGGAATATTATTAGGGCATTTTAGGAATAGCACATAGGAAATAAAAGCTAATTTCCTCAAAAGCCAGGGACAAAAAGTAGTCTAATTAGTCACTTGCCTCAACAAATCTGCATAACTCATTATCACTATTGTGCATTAAAACATTAAAAGTAATGGGCTTTCAGAAGTCCCCACTGTGCTACATGCTGCTATCATATATATATGAGATATATATATAAAAGCACCACTACTATATGAAGATTGCAAAATCCCTGTGTTCACCCATGCTTAACTTTGCTCAAACAACTGTTTTTGCTGAAATTCTCCATTTTTGGATATTGAGGCAGAACTTTTCTAGAAAAGTCTGAGAAAACTCCTTTCAGCTGTTTCTGAAACATGTGGGAATTAAATTCCCCTGTTTAAAAGAAAAACAAAACACAAAAAATCCACACACACACTNCGTAGCACAAGTATACAATAATATTTCCCTAGTGTATCCTCCCAGCTCTGAACTTCCTCAGCCAGAGTCTGTATCTACTGTTCAGGAGCCTTTCATGGATTTTTTCTTCCATTGATTTGTGTAATCATGGTTTGAATCATTTGGCCTTCAAAACATCCTGTGGTAAGGCATGCCATCATTTAATTATGTTTCTATGGAAAAAGTAAAAGGGTTTTTTGTTTGTTTTAAACTTGTCAGCTGATTTTTTCATTACGTGCTTATAGTCCTTGTGTCATGAGAAATATTGACTATGCCTTCACTGGTCACCTTTTCCATACCTCCTCTGATTTTATAAACTGCTATGAACTGCCTTTCCCACCCTCTAACTCACATTATATCTTCCAAGTTTAAGAACTGTACGTCACTACTTCCTACATCTTCACATAAAATGCTGAACACTGAGAGGACCAAAGTCACGCAGACTAAGCAAGACAAAAATGAACTATGAAGTTAGTGGCATGATGATGCTTTCTCTTTTATTTTCCTAGTATTTTTCCTAATATTTTTTTCCTTTTTTATTACTGCCAACCACTCCACTGTGAAAAATTAATGCTTTACTCCCAACTCAATCTCAGTGAGGAATTTTGAGTGTGTGTTTTGGGGCTTTTTGTTTTGTTGGTTTGAGTTTTGTTTAAGAAGTTCTAGTACTCTAACATAAATCAGACTGAGGCTTAGCCACTTAATTATTGGGACCTTANACTTGCCTCAACAAATCTGCATAACTCATTATCACTATTGTGCATTAAAACATTAAAAGTAATGGGCTTTCAGAAGTCCCCACTGTGCTACATGCTGCTATCATATATATATGAGATATATATATAAAAGCACCACTACTATATGAAGATTGCAAAATCCCTGTGTTCACCCATGCTTAACTTTGCTCAAACAACTGTTTTTGCTGAAATTCTCCATTTTTGGATATTGAGGCAGAACTTTTCTAGAAAAGTCTGAGAAAACTCCTTTCAGCTGTTTCTGAAACATGTGGGAATTAAATTCCCCTGTTTAAAAGAAAAACAAAACACAAAAAATCCACACACACACTCAAGTGCCCACAAAAATACCCCTTTTATATTATGCCGGATACAACAGCAGCATCACAAACAACTGAAATATTTCACATACCCTTCAGTTAATATTCTAATTTTATTATTAAGACAGATAATAAGCTTTCGCTTAATGTTTGTTGTGCTGGGCGTCACTCCTGGGATATATATCTCAGAGAACCTAAATCTATAATTTGGGGATAAATAAATTTAAAAATCAGCTGGCATCATAACCTCTCTTAAAAGGGTGCATTACTGAAGTAAGAAAACATGCTGCATGAGCAAACTGAGAAGCAAACAGTTTGGCTGTGCAGCTACTGGACACTCCACTGGGTTTAGTCTGTTTTATCACATTGCATTAAGAAACCAAGAGGTGAGATGAGCTGCCTTATTTTGTCCTGACACATGAGAAGACCTGGCAGAGGACACTGAAAATCTCTTGCAGGAAATAAGAAAATTGCTTTTACCCTTTTGTATTTACATATGTCCACAGGAGCCAGACTTTCACACAGCAGAAATCTGGAGGAGGACAGAGGCTTCCTTGGAATATACCAAGGAGATTCCCCAGCAACACTGCACCACTTACAGAGTCAGGTCAAAGATCCCTCTAATCTGNGTCAGCTGATTTTTTCATTACGTGCTTATAGTCCTTGTGTCATGAGAAATATTGACTATGCCTTCACTGGTCACCTTTTCCATACCTCCTCTGATTTTATAAACTGCTATGAACTGCCTTTCCCACCCTCTAACTCACATTATATCTTCCAAGTTTAAGAACTGTACGTCACTACTTCCTACATCTTCACATAAAATGCTGAACACTGAGAGGACCAAAGTCACGCAGACTAAGCAAGACAAAAATGAACTATGAAGTTAGTGGCATGATGATGCTTTCTCTTTTATTTTCCTAGTATTTTTCCTAATATTTTTTTCCTTTTTTATTACTGCCAACCACTCCACTGTGAAAAATTAATGCTTTACTCCCAACTCAATCTCAGTGAGGAATTTTGAGTGTGTGTTTTGGGGCTTTTTGTTTTGTTGGTTTGAGTTTTGTTTAAGAAGTTCTAGTACTCTAACATAAATCAGACTGAGGCTTAGCCACTTAATTATTGGGACCTTACAAAAATATGATGGATTTGAGACATGCTTCTTTGTGTAAAGGCTCTGTGAACCTCTCCTCTTCAGTGTATCCATATGTCTATCAATTCCATTATTTATTATAATTGCCTAATAGTTTTCCCCCATAGAAACCATCCTTACCAATCTTAAGCTTCCCAGACCCCTTTAAGAACTGGCTTCCATTTTCTAACTCCTATTCCTTTGGCACCAAGGCTAATTTAAGTCATATACTACACACCACAGTTAACAGCTCAGTAATTTCGTATTTGAATTCCTTCAAAACACTTGGGTTATTTGGCCTTGACAACTTGTTACTACTCATTTTTATGGATTTGTTCCAAAAACTTCTACAGACGTCTGAGTTTGAAAGCATCACAAAACCTTTGTAAGAAATAGTTCAATTCAGTTAGACCATGTCGCACCAGCACACACGTGAGAAAGAGCAGAGACCGTCCCACGGAAAAGGATACGCAGAGAGGGCTTGGAGCCATCGCGATATATTATGCAATTAAAATACAGCATTAACCTTAAAAGTGCAAATGCCAAATTTGTAAAGAGTCAAAGATCTTTCCCTTTACCCTTGCAAATATTAATGCCGACACCATTTATAACTCACAAGAGAAAATTTCCAAGCTGAATGGTAAAACTTTTTGCTAGTCTTATGTGCTATAAAAGTTTGAAGACTAAACATTACATTTAGCTATAAGCAGTACCTAGTAGGATCACATTTTTGCAACTAGGGAAAGTCCAGAACATCAAGATTGGATGCAACACCTTTCCAGAGGTAAGCAAAAAAAAACTTGTTTGTCCTCTGGGGTTTTTTTGTTTTGCTTTGTTTTTAAAAGGTTGCTATGCTTAAAGAGTGTGTTGCGTAAAACAACATAGCAAAGTCAAAGACCACACATTTTCAAGTCTAAGTTTATGTTGTAATATAAATGTCTTATAATATGAAAGCAAAGGTTTTTAAGGTTATATAATGAGGCATATTTCAGACAAGAAAAAAAAAGATTTAGCTCTATTCCTACAGGCATCTTTCTTTTCCTGGCACCCCATTCTTTCCACCTCACTATTTTTCATTTAAGTTCCTTCTGCTTACAAACATATCTCAAGATTGTTTCTTTTGTTTAGTTATGGGTATCAGACAGAAAGAACCAGCACAACCAGAGCAACAACTATGCTTACTGCAGAGTTTTAATTAATGGAACAATTCCTGTTAAAGCCCCTGTTTTCCCAACAGATCCTCCAGTTTAACACTCTGCTTTAGTGTTGTTGCTGCCATTTAACTCATATTTTAGTCAATTACTAAAACTGATGTTTTAGTTACTTATGCTGGTAGCTGTCATGGTCCTCATCAACAGGCATGGCCCTTAAATCTGTTTTTGTACGAGAATAAGAAAAAAAACTAATGAGGACAATGTAGCTGAAAGGTAATAGTTAAGTATCTAGAAGCAGAAAGAGCAGTGGGGTTTATCCCTTAACCTATGTATTTGTTCTCCAAATGTCATTGTATCCCTACTCAAGGCAAAACCACTTTCAAGCACTGCCACTCTGCCTGATCCCATGGCCAGTGATGCCTAGTCTTCGGAGGAAGCCGACTGCCAGGAAGGGCAGGAAAGAATGAGTTGCCAGCACCAAATAATCCCTTCTTAATATATCACCCTAAAGATCACAAGTAGATCCATCTAAGAAAAAGAAAACAAAGAAAAAGAGCACCACACAACCAAACCCCAAAACTATCTCCACATGCAGAAAACAGCATAATTTCACTAAATCTAAAAGTCTCAAGTCTTAGCAAAATAACTTTTCACTAAGGTGAAATAACTTTTTTTTTTTGCCCACAGGGGAGGCTGGAAAAAGGGAGGATTTCACATCCTCTGACTTATTTTGTCAGGTTGAATTTGATCTTACCCACATCATCAATTCAGACAGTGAACACCGAGAGCTCCAAGGGAAAGGGAACCAGACAGTTCATGAGAAGAAAAAACATGAAT
This sequence comes from Scopus umbretta, assembly GCA_013400535.1. Taxonomy (NCBI): domain Eukaryota; kingdom Metazoa; phylum Chordata; class Aves; order Pelecaniformes; family Scopidae; genus Scopus; species Scopus umbretta. Next base: position 12,213 of record VZTL01009983.1, read on the forward strand.
ATCACTGAATAATCCCATCCCATCAGGCGTGTACATATGCTAAAGTTATTTACCATCCTGAGCCTGATGTAGCTTCTAAATTGCTGCTGCTTAAAAAGCATCATCTCCTCCCCTAGTTCATATACTCTCATTGTTTTCCCTGGTGGGTTTCTAAAACCTAGAGCCCCCAAAAAATTGCTTCATATAAGGGTTCACAAAACTCAGAGCTAAAGCTACAGTGCCTCAACATTAACCAGCATCCCACCCCCAAACAGAATCCATCTCCTCTATCAGAGCAGCTATAAAAGACAACAGCCAGGGAGTACAGAGCACGACAGACCAACCAGACTTATTCCTTCTTGTTGCACTCATGTACCAGGCCTGGTGAGCAGAAGGCTCAAGTTTGACTCTACAAGCATTATGACAACCTGAAAAGCTGCTATCTTACTGCTCTGCAGGGACCAGTTGGCAGTAAATGGGTGATCAGGCTATTGTTTCAGCAATGTGCATTCCCATGATGTGCACAATGCACTTCTCTATCCCTCCCTTGGGAAACCAGTAGTCAGGCCAGGAACTGAGTGAGCAAAAGAAAACTCAAAATACCTTTCTGTTCTGACCTGGAGATAAAAAAACCATCATCCAGCTCCTTTCATTAACACTGAGACTCAGACCTTCAAATATGCAAGCGTGCTAATCCCTGCTGAATTCTTTATAGGTTAGGTGTTTAAAAACCTACAGTCTTGATTTACTTAGGTGATCTATAGGTTTTCTTTAGACATTTAATCAAGTCTCTGAGTTATAATACAATAGAATAAAGAAAGAAAAATATATTTGCAGACAGTTAAATTTTAAAAGGCAGCAGAAGCTAGCAATCCTAAAAGCAGCATCCATGCCAATGAAAATAAGGCAGCAGTGTCTCTACATCTATTAACACACTCTTCCACCCTGAAAGATAAAGCTACTGGGGTTTTTTTTAACTATTTTTGCTCAGATTTTCTGCTCAGCCAAGAAAAAGTCAGATAGGCATGAATTACAAAAATCTTTAAAGTATAGTCATAAAATACACCAGAAGTATAGCTTTGTCTCAGGACACACAAATGACATCACACAGGTTAGCAGGATATAAAGTCTATACGTAGTCTACTGTGTGACTGCATGACTAGGCCATGTGGGTCATTATTAAGAATAAAATGAACTGGAGGATTTTGCATAGTCAGAGAAGAAACAATAGAAGCATACGGAGCTTTAACAGACTGGAATTCAAATTTAGAGTGCTTTGGGATTGAACCAGAATTTTAAGATTAGAATTACATTTTTAAGACCCAATAGGACTGCAGAAAATGCACGTTAGTGTTCCCTATCATTGGAGAAAGCAGAGCACCCCAAACCCAAAAAAGATTATCCTTATGTTTCATAGATCTGGGCTCTCGGTACCTCTTATTCATAGAGAATATTAGAGACGTGTTAAGAGGGCCCAGGGCCCTGGCATCCACAGTCACATACCTGACAAGTCAGAAAGGTCCTTTTCACTGTGTGTGCAGCGAACCCGATGGCTCTCCATGGGCACTGAAAGTCTGAAGAGCCTGCTTTGCTACTCGCACGCAGTGACCCCATCCCACAAGAACTGGGAAACTTGGTCTTTGTCAGAGGTATATAACAGTCAGAGCCACGCTCGTCAGGCCCAGCAAATTGAATTCTTCAGGACTGCTGCACATGAGCAGAGCAATTTCACAAACACTGGCTTTGGGGCAATTTTAGAAGTATTAAACCAGTACACCAGGGACCTATAGCATAAGCCTTAAATTACTATTGCTGATTACCACTTTGAGTAGCCCTTTCCCAGTTCTGCCTTGTGCTTACACAGTCAGTTTATCCTGCTTGTTTGGCACCATTTATACCCACAGAACAATAAACTGTTGGAGTTATTCAGAGCTTGGAGAGGTCATGGCCCCCTAAATTCAGCCTCTTTTCTCACCTGAGAGCCTTCCCAGAGGACCACACAGAACCTCTCTCAGCATGCCACGGTTTGGAGTGGTGCCAGGACACACCAAGCACTTGGAAGACAGACCCAGACAACATGAAAGCTGTGACAGAGGGCAGATTTTAGCAGTACTCATTGCTATGGTAGTCTGACCAAGACAAGATCTTCTAAAAATAACCTGACCTGCAATTCCAGAGCTTTTGTGAAAAGCTCCTTAAATTCTGTCCTTAAGCAGACCTGAAGGTTTTGACTGTAGTGATACAAGCCCCTTTTATCGCAAAGATAGGTATCTAGGTCCTCTATTTACATGCACATGCGATACACAAACCCAAACAATCCTTCTTCACTTTTAAACAATTATTTCAGTCACACTGAGGGCAATGAGTTTCAGCTACTCCCTATGACTTGCATCTCTAGGATCTGATCTATTTTTGAAGGTGGCACATCACAAGGAACTGCATCCCTTCTTGGAAACAAGTGACTAAAAAGGAACTTAACAGTTTAGGCAATCTTCATAACATAGACAAGCTAAAAATCAGGTCTTAATTCAGACAGTACTCTTCCTACCTCTAAAGCTCTTTATGTAAAAAAACCTTTATCCACAGGCCTATCAGTGGGCTAAACACTAACAGTGTCACCGACTACCTGCTTTCACTACAAATGTGACTAGCTTTTTTCTCCCCATGACCTGTTTTTTGTTGCATCTGCCTTTCTGCATACCTGCAAAAGGTTGAACTGTTTGAAAGTCATTGCTTACTCACATAAGCATTCATTTGCAAAGTCAGTAACGGCTTGCAAGTCTCTGGCTCATGCACAGCAGCGCTTGCACAAGCTACTTTCTTCTCATGGAGATACAGTTTTACTGCCTCACATGTGCTGAGCCTTCAGCCTTTTTGAGAGCGATTCAAAAGGTTGTCGTTCTGTGTTTCCGTACATATCAGCTCAAGAGTTTCAGCCACCAAGTTTTGCTCAGCTTAGCAGTACGACATGAAGAACAAATGTTTCCTTCCACTCTTGCAGAACAGAAAGATGCAAACTGCACTAGTGGAGAACAATCCCTTTAAAGTCAAAGCATAATATCATAACGTGATTAACAAAGAAATTTTAGCAGCTTACAACACCAGTAACACAATATCTTGGTCCATTGTTATAAATATTTTAATAAGCTTTTTCTGTGCAAGTAGGTTGTTTTTCCCCTAGATAAGGTATGTTTGTAAAGCTTAGGAAGATAAAAATGGCTATTACTTGACAGACCAGAACAGCCATCTAGTACAGCATCTCCAAGAATACCCTATAATGGATGCACACAAGAAGAGAATAATGCAATGGAAGCACAGAATAATACTTGCCCAGAACAGTGCCTCAGCATCCTGGTATTTGTTGCTCAGCACCTTTCTCAGTCAGAGACCACAGCGGTCAGTTTAATAACTTCAAACCTTAATAAAAACCTGATTACAAGAATAAAAACAGGGAACGTGCCCCTAGCAAAGTGGAATTTCAGTTATGATTCTGGTTCTCAAGAACTATGCAGTGCCTGAAAACAGGAAAACTATGAATACAAGTCAGGAGGAGCACCAGGACCTGCATAGCACCTGGCCTCTGTGAAAAGCAGTGCTTTCCCAGGCTGCAAAGTCTTGACGGTGTCTCCTACTTCAGACAGGGACAAAACGCCAGCCAGGGTTGTGCTGCCTTTACACAGTAAAAGGGACTGGGAACAGGGAGGTTACAACAGCAGCAGCCAATTTTACTTAATTATCTCTAGCACACCTTGATGCCAGCTTATACCTACATGAAGCAGCAGCTCTCCTATCTGCAGGGACTCGGGGGGAATGTAGTGGCACTGTGCTCACTCGCATCAGCAAGGGTAGTACAGCATATTCCTTTTACCTCCATACACTGCTCCAGCGCTATGGCAACACAAACAACAAATAAAAAGCAAGACAATGTGAACTTTAAGCAGAATTTGCCATTTTCAAAACTTCTGATGAAAAAGAGCTTTGGGAAATTTTCAGTGAATTTCCACGTTTCCTTGAGCCTCTTTTGTTGGTAATTCAATTGATCCTGAGACTTGGTCTCTGCCTATGCACGCTTTTCATGGGCAGATCCCCAGGTAATAATTACATTTTTTTCTAGGGAACTTTTCACGTATCTTTTATAAAAACAGTGCCCAAAGGCCAATCCACTGATGACTGTTCTTTGCAATTTCTCCCTCTAGTTCCAGGTAGCAGCTGCTGCCCTGAGACAGCGAGCAACACAAATGCCCAGGAAGCAAAGCAACAGGAAGGAACCTTTAATATGTCCATAGCTTCCAAAGAACAGAGCCTTGAAAAATAAAGCTATGTGTTCTTTCCACCATTCGTTTGCCATGCCTCAGTGTCTCTGCTCATTGTGCTCCAGAAGACTTTTGCTTCCAACAACTCCCAAAAGCAGTATGTACTAGAGACTCAAAAAATTGTACTATGCCACAGAACTACCATCCTCACAGATGCTGATATTCCATATGAAATATCAGAACAAAGCAGTGTACTTAACTTGCCACCTTGGTTCTCAGATCACCCTTCATCTTTTTAATACAACCTTCCCTGCTATCAAACACAGGTTTTATTCTTGCACCGTATGACCATACATACATATAGACAAGTGCATACACATGCGCATACAGACACATATAAGCCAAATTTACTGAAGAATCTGAAAGACTGTAACACCTTTCACTGCCTCTTCTGTTTAGAATATTTAATGTCCCTTTAAAGACTAGCTAAGCATTTATCCACAAAGCCTCTGTCCAGGTTTAATGACAATAGCAGACACTGTCAGTGAAAGGGAACTTCTATCAGAGAGTTTGCATGTCTTTATTTCTTTCCAGAAAAAAACTCAACCAAACAAAGAAACAAACAAACAAAAAACCCAACAACAAACAAAATAAAACAAACAAACAAAAAAACTGGACTTAACCTAGTGCAGTTGTGGCAACAGGGGTTATTGTGCCTGCGTTGGGGTACCTGCAAGTCTGCTTCCTGCTCCTTCTTTCCCTGCACTTCACTACTCAACTGAAGCAAGCCTCAGAGCTTTGAGTGCACCACCATGGGATGTTTTGGCCAAATCGAGGATTGAAGCAGTGACCCACAAGGTTTAAAACCATGAGTTCTTCCTGCTAGAACACCAAGCTCTCAAGCAAATGTGTCCCATGTGCACACATTCTCTGTGAACTGGGCACAGCTGGGGATACACAGCACACCCACACACTGGTCCATAGGTCACCCAGCAAACATGTGGGATGAATGACCAAACACAACATTTGAATGTGGTGAATCATATCACAGTTTTCAAACCATGGGTTTGCAGCACAAAGAATACGTTGCCATGCAAAACACTAGAAACTTCCCAGCCACCTCAGACAAACCAGCGGCAGAACTCAAGGTCCATGTTCTCCTAGGCTTGACCCATCCTAAACAACCCATCCTAAACCTACCAGTGTGACCCCTTCTACCTCCTCTCAGCAGCCCATGCGATGGAAGACATGTTTTCCTGATGTGTCACAGGCATCTACAGAAAAACATCCCTAAAGGTGAGCAGGACTAGGAATCCACAAAGCTCTTGTCCCACAGAGATAATGTATTACCTGATAAAATACCACAATATATTTCATCACATTTACAAAGCTCCCCACTGGAAGAGCCTGACTACTTTCTTACTGCAACAGGATATTCCAATCCATATAAGATTAAAAAAAAAAAAAAAAAATTGCAAACATGTTATACAAGAAAGAAACAAAACCACACCTTCCAGCCATAGAAGCAGTACTTAAAGTAACACCTTCCTCCCTTCCAACACCTTCCTCCCTTCCGTCTTCTGAAAGCAAACAAGAGAGCTGTGGGAGAAGATCTCAACCCCCTCAGGACACTAATAAGCCTTAATTGCCCTGACCAGCCTCACCTGGGGCCTCACCCACACCTGCATCCATGGCCCAGGAGCATCATTACAGCTTTGATTGGGGGCATCAGTCCCTGAGCTCACCACAGGGACAAGTCCCCACAGTTGGCTTAGGCTGTCCCAGGCCCTGAGCCCAGCACCCACAGCCTGGCCCAGAGCTGGGCAGGTACTAGTGGTCCTAGCCAGGGTTGCACTGGGGAGGTCCTGGCCAGGGGTGCCAGGTGAAGTTCCCTGGGGAGGCTGGTTGGGGAGATCAAGGATTATTAGTGCCCCAGGGCCCTAGAAGGAGAAAAGCAGCTGTGACCTCTGGAAGAAAAAAAGGAAAGAGTCTCATCTGTTGATATTGCCTCTGAGCCATGTGTCTTAGTGAAACTCTTCTGTTGCAACAGATCCCATTAAAATTGTCCTTTGATTACCTTGTTATTCTAGGCTTCTCTTGAATTTAAAAAATAAAAAAAAAGTCCTGTGCAATCTTTTCAATGCACCTGTAAATGACTTGTCCAATGGGTTTTGTACTTGTAGTCAGACAGGAATATTAGCTACACAGTGCTAGCAGGTTAATGCACCTAGTGATCTTCAACACTTCTGCAGTGCCACTGGATTGGGTACTCTCAGTGATCTGGCAGCTCATAAGGCAAATCCTGTGCATCTTCTTACTCAGTTTCTGAGAATATCTCCAGTGCAAGCTGCTGCTTTTCTCTTGCCTATGTTTGTTTACAGAGAAATCCTGGAACTGGTGATTATGCTGGCTCCTGCATTCTCCCTGTCAACCAACAACTAAAGAAAGTGGCCCATTCATTTAGATGCAAAGCCAGAATATTACACATTTCTCTTCAAACATCAGCACATCCTAACATACACAGGAATTAGAGTTCAACAGCCAGGCATTAACCTGCAACAAATCTGAGGTAGAAAATATCAATTACTCTACAAAATTCAGGCAGACACCTACTGTGCATGTGGGGAATGATTAGGCACCTGCTACTTCCACTAAGGCTAACACTGTGTAATAGTTTCCCTGAAGACATTCATATGCAAAATATTCAAACTGATGAGCTCTGGACCATCTCAGTATCTCAATGAACTGTTCATGTCAGATACAGACATGTTGCTGTATGCTGTGGAGATAAGATGGTTCTGCTCCTGACATGTACAGATGACCTCTTTCTCATTAACTATCAAGGACAGAGCAGGGGCTGTTTGTTTAAACTGAAGTCTACTTCTGTTGGCTCTGGTTCAACTTCCCTCTTTCTCAGACTTGACTTTGATGAAAGACTGAGATGTTTCAAAGTCTCAACCCAAGATGTCCAAACCAAGAAGACCCCTTTTTGTCCTGATCACTACAGTTTCATCAAGCTAGAAGGGGTCAGCACTTGTATAGGAGACCTCAAAATGAAGCAGCATGTTGTAAAATGGGAGCAGATTTCCTAAGTACTTCTCTCACACTTCTGCTTTTGTGTTATGCCCCGTCACCAATTCACAGCCATGGGGTCCACCTCCCCACAGATCACAGGTGCCCAATCTTCTTTCCAGATCTGGCAGCTCAGACCAGCATCTTCCTTCCTATCCTATGGTGAGATTGAGTGGTTTTGTCCTTTGTACAGGGATGCAGAGTATATAACCCACCATAAAATGTCCTGCTTGTTTTGCCACCATGCTCTGGGCCATTCTGCCTCTTCTTCCCAGTATGACAGTCTTCAGGCAGACCCTGCAGGGATGCAATAGTCCTCTTAAAATCTGCTTGTGGAGTTTCCATTCAGTCTCTACTATACCTGTCATGGGGCAACTTTTCAGCTGTTTGCTGCATGGATCACATCGGACTGGGAAGAAAAGTACTAACACTTTCAGATGTTACTGCAGCACTAGTAGCTGGCCCCATCAGCTGACTAGGAACCCCTGCATAGTTGCATCTGAAATTCAAGCCTTCTAATAGATTATGACCAGTATTTTCATCCTTCCTGACTTTAAAAGGAATTTTATTTTTCCCAATAAAAACAGGAAAATGAGGAAATGAGCAAAATTTCAGAGACCATTGTGAGCAATCTCTCTTTCCTAAACTTGTCCAAAAGCCTTAGTTTAACAGTTGGTATTTCATAGGATTTTTTCCCCTGACACTCTGTCCACTGCACCTCCCCCAGTACTAGACGCAACATATTCTCATCAAAACTTTGAGGTCTGTTTCCAGATAAGGGTGCAGTAAAATAACATGTCATTTATAAAATCAGATGGAAAACCCCAAAGAACAATTTAAAGCCAGGCTGGCTTCTTCTCAGAAAAATAAATGTCAGCCTAGCCCCACATTTTCTTCTATACACAGGATAGACTGAGAAGAAAAGAGGTCAAATGGTTCTTTCTGCCTCATGAGCTGAATATTTCCCTTATGCTTGCACTAGAAAAGTTTGTAGTAGCTAGCAGCACCCTTAGCAAGCACACTGAAGCAGTGAGTGAGATCTAGTTATTGTCTTCAGGTTGTTTTTAAATATTGACACAGTTGCCAAATGACTAATGCCTGCCTATAGTCCATGCCTACATGACCCCTGTCAGCCAAACTGCATAGCAGGTTAGTTTGTCTCATCTCTCTGTTTACATCTCCTCTCCTAGACTGCAAGCTCTATGAGTTAAGAGCTGCTTTTTTTATCCCTTCCTTCAGCAGCTAGCAAATGAGGCCCCACCTTGACAGATTCATGAATAACTGCTTTTAGTCAAAAAGATGATTTAAAAATTTAAATAAGTGGATGTTTCCTCACTGAAGTAAGCAAAAGCAACATGGCTTTGACTTGAAACACAGTTATTGCAGCAAAACATTTGCTTCTTATAAACAGCAAAAGAAAAGAGAGGATAGAGTATTTAAATCCCTGATTAAATCCACGAAGCAATGGATGCAGGATGATTTCTATCCAGGCCCTGAGGTAATCCACATCTTATATGAAAGCACTGTGGCTGCCAGGCTACAGGAAAGCCAAATATTACAGTGTCATGATGTTATCGTACAATTTTATACAAGTTACAGTCACTGGAGCAGGAACTGAAATCCAATATATGTGTATTTGCTAACCACTGGGCTAGGGAGTATTTGTCATTTCTTTTTCTCTGGCTCAGGAAGTACATATTTTATACTGTGAGGACACATGTCCAATGGGAGAAATTCTGAGTGTGCTGCCCTTTTGTCCTGAGACACTCAAAAGTTCTGGTAATTCAGTGGGACTGGATTGTCCAGCTCTACTCAAGCACAGACTGGATCTGGCTGAGGGATTCCCAGTTCCTGGGCAAATGTATTAACCTCTGAGTTAAGTAAAAGGGAAAAATGACTGTCAAGAAAAGAACACTTCTGGAAAAAAATAAAATCCCAGGAAGAACTAGTTAGAGAATTTGATTTGAATTGATAAATGCTTTCAGGATGACCTAAATATAATTTTCCCAACAAGCTTACTATTTGCCAGAATTTTTTGTCCTGACTTTTCAGGCCAGTTAGCTTGCCTGGGGTACCTCACTATAGGCATTGAGCAACAGTAAACTTACGAAGGTAAGGATTTCTTTTTTTACAGCTTGGATAGAAAGGAACTTGCTAAGGGTTTCCTTAGTCCTGTAGTCTGGTTTTCTAGAGTGGCCATCATCACAAAATTATCATTGCAAGGAACACAGCAGACAAAATGACCAGAGTCATCCTCAAGAACGACATTCTCCCAAATTAAAGGTCACAAAATGCCTGACAGAATTGCCCTTTTCATAAGTCATTGGAAATATTAAAACTCCTGAGAATAGAGGATGGCACAGTATCATCCTCAGACACAAAGCAAAATGAAAGGGCACCTAATTAGCGGTTTCACAAATACCAACAAGGCAAAGTTAAAGCAGACCTCAGTCTGTGGGAAGGAATTGCTTTTGATTACCCCATGCTTGAGACCATGGCTGTGATTGCCACTACCACCACGGACTGGCCACGTCCCTTTTCTGTCTCCTTGGGCACAGCCACCAGGCAATATAACCCCCATAACAGGGAGGCATTCACCAAACTTCCCTGCGCTCATTTTTATCCTTCAGAAAAGAGCTTTGAAAAGGATGAGTAGATGTCAGAGCTATTTGTATTAAAGATGCAGCAATGATAAAATATCCATTGGATAAACTTGGTGCATCTTTCACCAGTCTTTTCAGAGCTGGAAGGCAAATGTTATTGGTTAATAGGTCTCGACAAGCCTAGCAACTGGAGACATTACTCAGACCGGGGACATGTAATTAAGCAATAAAGTGTACCTTGCCGTGGCTGCTGGAGAGTAATAGTGTGCCTCAAGGGGTATGAAAAGGCATAAAGCTGTGAGCAACAGCACATGAGAGGTGCAATTATGGAGAAAATCACAGGGTTTGTTATTCTTCTTGTGAGCCTGGTGGCTGCTGGTCCCACATGGTGCTCTCCACACCTGCCTGACCCAGCAGGACCTTCCCTCAGCCCCATGGGGAGTCCACCACCCCTCACCATGGCCCCAAGCCCACCACCATCCCCAGGTTCCTGGGATGCAAACAGCCTTGGGTGAAGACATTGGGACTGACGTGGTCCTGAAAAAGCGCTGGTGCAGGCACTCCCCCTGCAAAATCTCACAGAGATTCCCCATGGGGGGCTGCTGGCCCTCTACGGCACTCGTGGTCCCTCATTGAGCTGCATGCCACTGGCTACCCTTGATTGGAGGCACTAATTCTCATTTTATGGCTTTTATCACCTGACAGTTTTTTCCGAAAGTCTATCAGCTTAATTAAGAAACAGTTTTTCAATAACTTCCAGTCACTGTATGCACATAAACAAAACAGCTGGAGGGCTGCACAGAAAAACTGTGCAAAGGCAACTGCGTGGCCATGACATGTGTCTGCCCAGTCTCTGTACTGGTTTTCTTCATCCCAAAGAGATTCATCCCCTATGGTGGGTGGAAGGGGGTTTTGGGACTCCCCAGAGCCCCCAGCCGGCCCCACAATGATCGGGGCTCTGATGTTGGAGTGGCCCGATCCCTGTCCTGCTGAGCCAGGGCAGAGTGTGGGGAAAGGTGCAAAAAAAAAAAAAGAATCTGTAAAAGGCAGGTTAAAGGCAGGCAGCATCTTAAACCACCCTCAGGGACATCTGTGACAGAAGGCAAGGAAACAGGTGTGAATTGGACAAAAAATACCCAGGTTCAGTGTGAGAAGATCCCACCATCATGCCCAAAACACTGTGGGGGTCCAGGGCCACTGGAGCTTTTTTGGGGTTGTTCATAGGGAGATGAACCAAGAGCAAACTTGGTCCTTTATCAAGTTGACAAGAAGTAAAGTAATAGGTTTTATTCTACTACTTTACTTTTACTTCTACTATTATATACAGGAAGAGACCCATGGCGCTGGGGAGGGTGGGGGAGCCCATGGAAACTGGACGACTGCGGGGAAGATGCTGGATCAAAAGTAACGGAGTGAACAGTTATGTGTGCAAGGATGAGCTGTCCTAACAAATCTTCAGAGCTTCTATTTTAAACCCTTAACCAATGAAACCCATTCCTAAACAAGCAAGCTGTGGGATTACATTCATTTTTCAGCTCTGTCTGTGCTTTAACATGCAGGTCCTGTGATTGCATGGGGAAATAGTGAACTCCAGCCAATTTTCAATAGAGGAACAATGACAGCAACCGTCCACGTTAACTGCATAGTTAACCTCACAACACTTGGGGTATATATAGAGTCATTATTTCCACACACAAAAAACATCACCAGTAGTGAATCTTGTGAAAAAGATCAGGAAAGCACAGAGAAGAAAGGCTGAGGCAGGTAGCTGACGTTAGAGCAGGGTGCTGTTTTCACTGTGTCACGGCTCAGCTGGCTGTTTGCAACTCAGTCTTTCCCTAGGGCTTTGTAGTCCAGCCACTTTTTGGATTCGTGCTTAAATGGAACAGTTTGGCCTTAAGATGCAACAATAGCTTACGTGCAGGACTCCCTAAAAGCACAGGTCCCTGGAGAGGAACATGAGGATGTCTACAGGAATGAGCTGGCTGTGGCCCCAAGCAGCAGAGCAGATTTGTGTAATCCTATCCCTTATAGACCAAGGAGAGGAGTTAATCATTTTCCAGGCAATGCTTCAAACTGGATCACTAGGGATATCTGTGAGGATTCCAAAAGAAATGTTCCTGATGGCCATTAATGTGTTCCCAGTGACGTACAAGATGTGCGCGCACGCGTGCACTCACATGCACACGTGCACAAACAAAGCAGCAGCTAACCTGGAAAAGGAATCAGCTTGTGTGCAAAGGTGCACTTAAAGCAAATTACATCACAAGGGACTCATTAATTTTCAGGACAAATAGTGACTCCCACTGCCCTTCCACGTGTGCCCCTAGCAAGGGGGTGCAGGAGCAGGATGCAGGGCATGTGTATAGCCCAGCTTCCACCCTTGAAAACTCCAAGGAGCCACGCTCTGTTTCCATAACACTTTTTACATGCTTATTTTTATGGGTCTCTTGATGACAATCTAAATCCTGCCTGTTCTTCAATAAACCATTAATCTCCCAGATAGAGTTCAGGGAAGTTGCTGTGTAGCAATAAAGTGCATGTTTCCAGAGCCCAGAGGGAACAAAAAGGAAAAAAAAAAGGTGAAAGGGAGTGACATAGTTTTTGAAAGACAACTTCCTGGCTTGTGGGAGGTGGGGGGCATGCAGGGTTATCTCCCCAAATCCTACCTGGAGCCTCCCCTCACCAAACCCTGATGACACTTTGCCTGTAGCATTTCTGAGAAGAAGGTCCACCCCTCCAAAATCAGGGTCAGTGTAAGAAATGGGCTGGTCCCCCCACGTACCTTCCACCCTGATGGCCCAGGAGCCTTTTGTGAGTGGTGCCATCTGGAACTGTGCTTTGGTGAGCAGATACCAGCTGGAGAGACTCAGTGCTCATCACTGCTCCCCCCAGCTCACCAGACCTGGCTTGGATGTCAGTGGGGAGGGGACTTCACCGGTTCCCCACCAGCCAGTGATTTTGCTAGCTAACCCTCATCACCCAATTTACAGGCTTGCTGCTGCTTTTGCAGACTGAAGCATAAAATATCTCCTTTTTGTCTATAAACTACTTCCTTTTGGTGTGCTGAGGGTACTGGTCTCACAGAGCCAGTGTTGCAAAAGCTATCAAATCCCCATGCCAACCTTGGCTAGTCCCGTCCTGGGTTTGCATTTGAACTGGTGACCCACAGTGGAAGTAACAAATTCTGTGCCCCATTTTATAACAGGAAAAATTAACACAATCCGTTGCACTTCCAGGTCCCTATAAAATTGATGTTAACCATATGTCAGTGTGTGAATTTTGTATAGCTGTTAGGAAAGCACGTACTGCGCTGCTCAAAACTGATGGTAGCAGCCAGCATTGGAAAGTGCCAAGGAACAGGAAAAAATCATATTCAATCTGACTTAAGTACCCTAAGCTACATCTTTTTACAGAAAAGAAAAAGAAGATAAGGAGAGGCTTGAAAAAATAAATTCTCTGGGCTACAGTCCTGTAGGAAAATGGCAGAGAGGGAGGAAAAAATAGGCACATCAGGAACATACATACAGATAGAAGTCCATTTATTGGACTCTTCCAGTTGAAACTGGCACTGCTCTCAACAGAAAAATGAAGGAAAATTCACTGTCTGTCTAGACATCATAAATACAAGGACTCAAAGAATCTAGTACTTTTACTCTAAACTCCTGGGTCTGTGATCCTTTCCTGGCACACATGGATCTCACAAATATTCCTATACGGGACAGTTTTAATCCCAAAGCTCTGCCTATTCCATGTGAATGTTATGTTCTCTTCTTTTCATATGAATATAATGTTCTCATCATTCCTGATGATAGTATTTCACAAGACAGACTAGAGGTCATGGAAGAGAAGCTGTGAAAAAAGTTATTTTCACTGACAAAAAGAATCCTGTGATATTCTGAATGTCCTTTGGGAGTTTATTATATTAGTAATGCATAACAAAGTATGTAAATATCTACCCAAACACTAAGTACAGTACCTATAGCTCACCTGAAGCAGTAAAACCCTTGAGCAGCCAGCCCTAAGGCAACATTTTTGCTTGCCACTGCAGCATGATGACCACTGAGGATGGCGAGCTCTGCCAGCGGCCCTTTGCACCTCCCTAATGATGGCTCCCTGCAGAGGCAAGCTGCATGATCCTTTTCATCTGGTGTTTCATTCTTGATGAATATGGAGAAAAATAATTTACAGTGAGAATCCATCTGAGAAACACATCCTGGCCAAAGAGCAACTGATTAGATGTGACTGAAATTAATTATGTTTAACACTGAACAACTAGACCCCGTGTGACAGAATGTGACAGAGCTGTTGCCGCTGTTTCATTTGGTGAAGGCACAACGAGCAGTTCCTCAGTAAATATGGGTAGGTGCTACCATCACATCACCCATGTGCATCACTGTTATTTCTTGGATAACACTCACCCTTCTAACCAAAGTCAATGGCATCTTTTGGTGTAAAATCCTGTGCAACTGATCAAAATTAACACATGAACATAGGATGCGTGTACAACGCCAGACTTTACACAGTGCTCTCATACAGTGCTGTGTGTGGAAAGTCACATCTGGAGAAATGTCCCAGTGGTGCGTGGGCTTTCAGCAGTCCCAGCACCGCTCCATGCTTCCACAAGTGTCAAGAGTGTTCCCTTGCTTCCCAGTGCGGCAGAGGCATAGTGCTAGCATGCTGAAAAGCAATTCATGACACTTATTAGCCTGCTGTTGCTGACAGGATCAGCAATAGCAATGGGTCGTTTTGTAACATCAGGTATTTGTGAGGAAAATGATGAGATGGTGTTCCATTGGGGCTTGTCTGTAACATTCAAGGGCAGTCTGTCTGCTACTACATAGCTCCACACCTATTATTAAAAAATAGTAGCAGCAACACTCTTTTTCTCTTCCTCTCTTCTTCTCTTCCCTCTTACAGGAAACCTTGCTTGATCAGTTTATTGTGTTCTGAAGAGAGTCAAGGGGGATATACATCCTCAGATGCGCACGGTTTACATTTCCCCTTCAAGAGAAGAAAAGTCTTGTCTTTTGCGTATTTTCTAGGACAGAATTCAAAACCTCTTGCAAACATTGGGTGTCTCACATCGTCTTGCCTGCACCGTTCAGCTAACATTTTCATTGCTGGGATGAGACACAGCTGTCCCAGAGAGGGCTAGGCTGGGGACCAGCACCGCAGCAGGCTTGCTCCAGGCCCCGCACTCACGGGGAAGCTGCAGGGGATGGAGGCATCACATGCTGGCCCTGACTAAACAGCTGGAGTTCACACCAGTTCTTTGATTTTGTGGTTCCTTCTCTGAGTACAAAGAGTAACAAATCATTTGTCTTTTCTAACTTTCCATCAGAGCTCAGCATCCTGAGATGCTTGGCGTACTTACTCTCACATCAGCCTTAGGCAGTGAAGATGTGCTCTTCTTTACAGTTTATAAACGAGAGTCTTAGCCAAAGCAAGTGATTTTCCAGAGTACCACAGTGAACCTGGAGCAGAAGAGGGAACTGAATTTAGTCTTCCACATCCCAGGGTTACTGCCCCGCTCACCAGTACCTCCTCTGCCATGTCAACCAAATGAAAAAGCCCTGTTACATGACTTCTGCCAACCTGAGGAGGTCCAGTGCACTCTAGAGCTGCACTCTACCAGACAGTCAAAGATGCTAGCAATTGTCATTTTTTGCCAGTGGCTACTCTAGCATCTAATAGTATTAAGGGGAGCAAAAGAGTTTGTTGTTCCTAGAAGGGCAAATGCTTTGTATTTATTACTATCTTTCATCTGAGAATCACAAGCATTTCATGTCTATCACGAACACATCATATTCTCACAGACAGGAATATAAGTAGCATCATCTGACAATCAAGTGAAGCACAGGACAATTGAACAGATTACCCAGGGAGAGAGATGGGAACATAGCCTCTAATGCACCATTCAATAGCCTTTATTACCCTTCTTTTAGTCACTTATTTGGATGGCAAAAGTCTCAGTCTAACCTGGTTTAACATGAACTGGAACCCTACCCAAACCCAAACTAAAACAAAATTAAGCTGTGAAAAACTCTGGTGCTCATTGATTTTGTATTATTTTCCATTTTCTTCCCTAGTCAAGATGGATACAGAAGTGTCAATATACTAAGGCTGCAGCTCATCTCACAGCTATTTTTGGCTGTATGCAGTAGGAACTGCAGAGGCGTGTGAAAATGGAGAGACTATGAAAGCAAATCAACCAAATACACAGAAGCAAATATGATCAGTGCTTAAAAACCAATAGCCTAAATAATTTTATTAATTTTTATGCCTCTTAGATCCAAAACTCATATTTTAAATATAAAATGCAACTGTGAACTCAAGGAGAAACAATCTTCCCACTAGAACAACAAGGTCCAAAAAGATTATAATGTGAGCATGGTAGGTCCACAGCCACAGGAGAGTGTGGTCCAGCTTTGGCACAACTGCATCTGACGCAACCAACTATACTGTCCAGCACCTTACTTTGAACATCTCTGAGAATGCTCATATATCACCTGGCAGGGACTCCTCCTCTCTTTGCAGGGTCTTGAAATTTTGAGGTGAAATTAAAAGGCAGATGGTTTAATCTTCTCTTGACTGAAATCACTGTGATAAAAGTGCACTCTGCATATGGGACCTGTGTGCTCCTTGCCCTTGAGCAGTACACCTGTCCCTGTCCAACATGATGCACTGAGGACTTAGGAACAGAAATGACTGTTGTAGTCTATCCATTTCCTTTCTTTCCAACCCTGTGAAAATTTATTTGATTATTTGGGTAGGTGTGGGCACATGTCTGAGAATGGGGCAGATCCAGGGGAACCCACTGGAGAGAGAAGTTTTGCAATGACTTGTAACACATGAAGCTCCTGGCTTTACTTACCATGATCTGACCTCTGCTCCAGCCCAGGGAAAGTGGATTCTCTCATATTCATTAACCTTCCCTCCCTGGTTAACTCTTTCCCTGGTCCAGAGCACGGCAGTCCTGGGAGACCCTAGGAGAACCTGTGCCTAGGGAAGAGATGGTTTCTGCATTTCCACTTCAATTATTCAGCAGGTTCAGTCTGTTGAATGAGTAACCTCACAGGTGCATCTGTATCTGATCCACTGGTAGGATTTAGGATTGTAAATCAGGCAGCTACTATCACAGATCCCAGTGTGGTAATCTTGTGAGCTGGCACTTATATTTACAGTAGGTCTTGGAGCCAGACCGTGTACACGTGTCATGTGTGTCCATCTTTTCCTCTTCTCTCAAAGGTGATATGCGTTAACTATTCCAGCAAATGTATGAGGTATAGCACTGCCAAGAAATGGGAGCCTAATTGCTGTGTTCTTTTAGGAAAGAATGCATTTATAAAAATAAAATCATCTCCATTCAGTCAAATTACAGTCAAATATCATTGCCCTCAAGCCTAGATCTATTAGCTCTGAATCTGATTCAACTCACATACTGAAGCACAAGGGAAATATCTGTCTCTCTTGGAAAAAAAAATATTTCTTTTTACTCCTTAGTAGCCAAAATTATTTTGAAACAAGCTTAATGTGGGCCAGTGTCTTCCTTCCATCTGTAGCTTTTCAAGATTAACAACACTTCTTTTATTTTGGAATAATAGCTACCTGGTAGTCTTGGGTCACTGAGCTGTCTTCAAGGCATTTGGTTGCACATCCAACTAACTTTTATAGCTAAAATATTTTTTTGGTGTGTTTTTTTTTTTTTTTTTTTTCCCTGGTGCCATCAAAATGCTAATTTGGACAAAGAAATATGCCCTTGGACAGAGACAAATACATACCGAACTATCACGCATGCTTTCTCAAACCCCATGGGCCAAGGATAGCTCCATCACATGCTGCAAGAAGGTGGCCACATATTTGTGCTTACTAGCTCACTTCAGTGTAAATAGACCCCAAAGCACACAATGTGTCCCTTTATAGCAGCTCAATTTAACTCAAGAAACCACTGGAATAACCTAGCTTTTTGATCCATAAAGCAGAGCTGTAATTTACATTTCGTTCTGTTTTTCCTTCTTATCACCAGTGCTGTCAGAAGTCTCTTGATTCATTGTTGTGGCAATGGAAACACTGAAACATAAAAAATGTGGTAAATGTGGAAGATGCAACATTACTGACCCATTATTCCAGGACACTGCGGGTTTCCCGGGAGAATACATTGCCAGAGGGAAACACAGTCTTGCTGATGGGTAGCTCTAGCTCCACAGAAGCTTGTGTACAGGCCCCCGGAATTATTTAATAGGGAGTGAGTGAAGAGAGAAGAGCACAGGGGAACAGGTTGGAAAACAGTGGGAACAGTGGGAAAGTGAGCAACTATAACTTTATAGCAACATGATTTTTGAAACAACCTCAAATTACCCCATGCAAGTAGGTCTCAGCCAGTGCCTGTGACCCTTCACAGCTTGAAGGAGATATGGAAGCGCAAAGTTGCCTCTAGACACTTCTGCCCTGCCTTGGGAGCCAGAATCCCAAAACACCCTCTATCCCTAATGCTGGAAAAGACAGAGCAACAGTAAGACCCAGGGTCAAAGCTTGTGACAAAGCCAGCTACGTACCATAGCCAAGTGCTGGAAATCCAGTGGGAACAGAGACCTGTGTCAGATACTTGCCCAATAACCTCAACCCTACCCAGCCAATCTGCTACAATGCAAATTTAAAACCAAATCTCAAAATGCAGACTTTTCAAGAGGCTGAATAAGTGACAAAAAATTTTTCATAGCAGCTTGCCAGTTTTTCCAGCCTCCTCAATGGCTCGCCAGCACCCCCAGCTCTTTGCAGGAGGACTCTGGGTATGCCTGCAGCCCTGCCTGCACATGGGCAGGAGCTGAGCGCGAGGAAGCTGCCCCGTGCCCTGAAGAGCCAGTACGGAGCCCAGGCAGATCTGGAGCACCTGGCTCAGCCCTGCGGTCAGCCTGCAATGCTGCAGTACTGCCAAACACAAGGAATCATTTCAAAAAGAGGCTAAGAAAAGGATTCGGTAGAAATTTTGCGCAGTCCTATTAGTGGAAATCTATCTGACGTAGTGAACAGACATAGAGACTTTTCCAGGAAACGTGTTTCTTTATTTAAATAAAAATTAGTGCCAGTAGAAACAATAAACTTTAAATACATGAGACAATTATATACAACTCAATGTTAGGAATTATATACATCAGGTTTTTTACAGATACAAATACATTTATACCAAAAGTAAAAGGACGAAGGAGAAAGCAATGGAAAATGTGACAACTTGCGCATGTCAGTCTCATTTGGAAAGTTTCAGGATTCAAGTGATTCCAGGCAAAGTGCCAAACTTAATTTGGCTTCTTTCAAACTTAAAACAGCCCCTTTTGGAGTAAATCTACCAAAAAGCTTTATATGGTCTGATCCAAAGTTCACTGAAGTCGATGGAAAAATTCCCACTGCCTTCAGTCTGAACTGAATCAGGCCCTTTCTGAGCACAACGGAGCCTTTGTTCTGCAGTTTAGAGAAAGACAGCGATACCTCTGCAGGCCACATCACATCATATTAACCCTCGAAGCCAAAACAGAGTTCTCCCTTCTAAATGGCAGAAGTACAGCAGACTCTTGCTTCAGTTCATTTCTGCTGTTCAGCATTCATATTTTTCAAGCTGTCTCTCAAGCTCTAATGCCAGTGGATAAATCACAGAGCTATTTTAGCGCAGGAAATATGTGGAGACATTTTGCAAACATTTTGCTGTGCAATGCTTTAGATTCAGGCTCTTTAGCCCCCATGGTTCAGAACTAATCCAAACGTTGTAATAAGTTATTATAAAATATAAGGTATGATTGAAATAATCATACGTTGCTACAATATTAATATTACTTCTTTTAACAGTGCAATAATTTAGTAACTAATTTCATGAGCATTTAAAAAAAATCACAGTATGATTAAATTAGGGGGGGAAGTTTATGGTTGTTTTAAAAACTAGTTACTAATGACTTTATTGAAATGCATGTGTAGCATGCAAGCTGATAAAAAAAAAAAAAAAAAAAAGGATGAAATGCAATGTTTATCTACACTGGCTTAAACAGGGCAGAAAGGCTAGATTCTTTAATGATGTAAATGGGTACAGTTTTACTGACCTGAAATGGAGAATTCACCTCCAACAGAGAAGCACAACATCTTGTGCACGTCCCCTGAAGTCAGGAGGACTCAGCTGATCGCTTCTGTGGGGCCAGGATTTCACCCTTGCTAGGTTAAATTCTATTCAGAATTCCACCTCTTTTTCAAGGGGGCTTAACAGAGCAGCATTTGTTCAAGCCTTTCTACAGCTTACACCTTGTAACGAAGATCTTTTAATGTCTTTTTTTTTAACTTATATATCTTTGCCTTTAGTGATCAAATGTACACGTCTTTAAAAAATACAAAAGCAAAAAACAAAACCACTTTTCCTACTAGTAACTCATTCAAAGGCTGGATTGCAGCAGAAGTTACCTGTACCAGTACAGGTACAACTTAAGCAAAGATAGATATAGCGGCATGGATCTGAAACTGGGCTTTGCAAACCTCCTAGAAATTCAGTGCCTTTTATTTTTTTTCCCTTTTTCTTTCTGTGCCTAAAGTCAGTCCCCAGCCATGCTGCAATCTCCCTTCAACTACAGCATCAACAAATTTTCAGCTTTTGAGGCCTCATTGAGCAAATCTGCTGTTGGCTGTGGTTTGTTATAAGAAAACCACAGTAAAAGTACTTCTAGTCTATCACAGTTTTACATGAATGAGCATTACCCACCATCTTTAACAATCAGGCACTTGCATTGGGGTAACTTCCTTGAACATTTCCCAGATACTTGCAGAATTCTGAAATATGCAGAGACATGCAGGTAATAGTTACCTCATTAGAAAAAGATACATATATTCTTCTCGTTCGCATCTCTTACGGTAAGAAATAATAATGGAAAAATTAAAATTAAGCATCCCAATTATGTGCGAGTTACACTTTGGTGTCGGGTACCCCTGCTTTCTTGTCCTGCCAGCTCTCAGGAATGCCTTGGGCCCAGGAGCACAGATACCTGTTGAGAGCAGGAAAGCAGAACCACAAGTTCTCAGTGGGAGCTCCACTCACGCTTTGGCAGCTGATCAAGGGAGCTCTGCAAGTGCTAGGAGTTCTTGTGGATGTTTTCCGCAGATCCCTCGCTGCTCTCATTGAGGAGTGTTTCTGACACTTCCCCCAGTTCAGCATCCAGCACTTCCTCCTGGATGGTGAAGTGCACATCTGGGGAGGAGGACTCAGAGCTCACACTGCTACCTTCCATCGAGCAGATGGCGCAGGACAGGGACGGCACCATACTCTCTTGCAGCATGTTCAGCATCATGGGGATCTGGACAGATTTCAGCCCTGATATGGTTGGTAGAGGCTTCACAGCTTCCCCCCATTCTCTCTCCTCGTCTTTGTAGAGCAGAAGCAAATTGGACTTCTTCTCTTTTCTTTTGGATTTCATGTAGCCCAGCATTATCCCTATCAGAAAGATCCCGTAGAAAGACATGACGATCAGAATGTAAAAATACTCGTTGCTGTTGTTCTTTTCCGTATTGCGGGATTCAGCATCAAGCATGGCTTGGGTCACATTTGCATGGTCCATTTTCAGCATGGAAAGTGTTTTACCACAGCTAAAGCCTGGAGGAGAATGTACATGCATACGTAAGAGCAAACTTCAGATCAAAGATCTAAAAGAAACATCTGAAAAAGGACACCCCCAAACTATTCCTTGCTACTTCTAATTTGTAAGCTCTTGATTAAAGCTTGCAGTCTATCATACTTCTGCATTAATATTGTAACCAAATTAACTGTTATTCAGATACAGAAAACATTAGAGGAAAGAAAATACGTAATGTTAAATCATGTTGAATTCTATGCTGAATTATAAACACCCCCCCAGTCCTCATGATTAAACAAAAAAAAAACTATATAGAAATACTCTGCAGGGCACTTAAACATAGTTCTGTGCTACTTGACCATGTTTCCATAGGGGGGAAAAAAGTTAGAAGTGTTATTTTATTCAATGGTGCCGGGGGAAAAAAAAAAAATCAAAAAGCAACTTACGTCGGTATGCAAATAATTCCTCCTTTTGCAAAGCTCAAGAGACCTTTCCTCTACCAAATGCCGGGTGTTCTGAAAATTTTCCTCTGCTGCAGTTGGAATAAATAGCTCTCAAGAAATGTTTCGTCACGTGTTTTAGAGGCACAGTCTATAATAGTTTTGTGTTGGAGTCAACAGATGAACTTGAAGGATTGCAGTTCAACCCACTGAACTCTTAACAGCTGTGAAAAGAAAAAGAGTTGGGACTTCAGATTTTACTCTTTCCTAACCAGTTCAGCACTGGCTTTTTCAGCTTGTGAATCTGTTCCTTTCGCTGTCATCCCAATTGCTAAATCTGTCCTGTTACCCTGAGTTGCTGTGCAGAATGGCAAACCTGCAAACAATTACTCTGTGTCTGTCATAAAATACAGAAAAATATACATTTGAATTCTATAGTAGATGCTATCAAGTTATATACATACCAGCTATACATACTTTTCCCTGAAAAGATGGGGGAGGAAACTGGCTATTTTCCTTGCTGGGGATTAGTGACAAAGCGTGTGCAAAACAAAGTGGTGACGTTCAAAGTGGGGAGGCTCAGCTCATGCTGCAGCTCCATTTTGCCACAAGTTGTGGGGCTGTGGAGAACTGGACTCCGGGTCTCAAGCGAGTTTTGGCTGGAGGGGTGCTAGCGCCACCTAACTTCGTCCCTCAAATCAGCAACTATGGGATTTTGGTTCCCCATATAATCAGTGGAAAGGCACAGACTCCTCCAGGGGGCAACTTGGAGCTCCTAAAGTTAGCAGCCCCCTTCTGCCAGTTTGTAGATGCAGCCAAGAGTTACATGATCTGCGTGCTGTTTGTACATAGACCGGGACCACTGAGTTAATGCAGATTTTAGTATGAAGGGACGTTAACAGCTTCTGGGCAGAGGGATGCTCTCTGTGTGACTGTTGGAGGCTATTGCAGCTGGCTGCTGGGCTGAGCAGGACGCCACCCAGACCACTGGTGAGGGTAGAGTTAGGATGCAGGCTGGGTTGCGAGGCCCGCAGAGTTCCCAGTCATCAGCTCAGTGGTACCAGAGGCTCTGAGACCCCTTTTCAGCACGTATGCAACAGTACAGGTCATGGGAAGAAGGAGGCCCAGCTTGCACCTTGGGGATTTCACTTCCTTATCCTCTCCATCCTCGTTCTTCACACACAAAGCCCAATTAGTCAGGCCCCACATATGTGACGTGAATGTCACCCCTTCTGCAAAGCTTCAAGGATGTTTATGTAACAGGACAGTCCGCTTCCAGAAAGTAGTTGACTGGTGCTGGAGTTTCCCAATGGTAGGTCTGGGGTTTTTTTCCCCTGCAGTCACTTGTGGATTCTTTGCATAGACAGCAAATTCTTTTCCAAACTCTGCCCTCACAATCCCTCTGAGGTAAAGGCAGATAGGATTAACCTCTCTTCACATGTAGGAAAAAGCAAGAGAGAGGAGTTAAGCAACTTTAAATGAAGTGAAGAGTTCAAGAAAAGACAGAATTGCATCTGTGTTTGGAACCAGCATTTTCCATAATTTCTCTGAACGACTCCACAAAGAAAAGAAAAAAATAATCACATTAGCCAGATTCCCTTCCCTGCCCCTTAAAATAGAGGATCCACCCTTTAGGATGTTCATTTTATCTCGTTGTGCATTCCCATGTGATAGCTCAGGAGCTGTTGATGTTGGACTAACGTCTACTGGGATTTCATCTGACAAAATCTGTCTACAGCACCGGCTTGCCAAGTCTGGATTCTTCTTCCCTGTTCCTGACAAATTACTGAGCAGGCAGCAAGAGCATATCAACTGGTAGGCTTAACCATAACCCAGAGCAAGTGTCTGGATTTTCTAGCTAATTTGGGGAAATTTTTATTTCACATCTTTCTCAGCTCCATGCGATATTTGTTCCCCCATTCAGCTCCAGAAATCTGGAATTTGAAAAATTAAGGACAGTGTGTCAGGTTTTACCAACACCCTTTTAGGCAGAATGGTGAGGAAATGCCAAGCATTGTTGGGTCAATGAAAATTGGTTCAGTACAAGGAGAAACCCTTTCTCTGTGACCATGACACCCTAGGAAGCCAGTTCTGAAGCTGCTTGATCTTGGGAACAAGAAGACCTAAAGCCTGTCCTGCTGCCTCCTGTTGTGAGTGCTATATGTAGGTCATCACCCACATCGACACAAAGAGCACTTTCAGGCCTCCACAGGTACCAACACCCCACAGCTCCCACCAGTGAGCTGGCAGACTGACTCTTCTGCAGGTGCCCGCAAGCACGAATAGGGTCTCTTATTTGCTCCAAAGCCTCATATTTTTCATGTAGGTGAAGCTCTGTTACCAAGTTGAACTGCAGTACCCAATAAGAGCACAGGAAGACTGGTCAGGAATTTATGCAATCCCCTGAAGTTCAACTGAAAGATGACTGAATTGCATGATTATGCATAGCTATTGCTAAAAGCTCTTTGCAACTGTGTTTACTTTGGCTAGCTGATGACAACAACTCTTCTCCATCTGTTAGCCCATGATTCTGAAAAACAGTTTAATTTTAAAAAGGCCTGGAAGGAATCCCTGAGCCTTCTATAGACATGAAGAGGAGGGATAGGAAGACACAGGGGAATAACCACCTGAAAAATATATGCCACTTGCATACTGGTGCCATAAGTCAGCTTTCTTAAGCTGTACCCTGTAGAACGTGTATTTTTGTCTAAAAGCAAGACCCAGAAAATTGAAAATTGGAGACTTTTAATTTTGTGTTTCAAAATTACTTTTGTTGCAAATTATGTTATGCATTGCATAATATAAAACCATGGATCATGGCAAAAATACTTGCTTAATTTGAAGTAATTTATTTTTTGGAGTTAAGGTTACTAGCTATTTCTTGTTTGAGGTTTCTTTCTTCCTTTCAGATAAGTTTTTTTTCCCCAAACTTCACAAAATTTCCCCTGAAATTTCACTTACAGGTCTCTTACACTTTCAGCAATTGCCTCTCACATGTTCCTCTTCACCCCCAATGCAGGCTGTAACATTTAAGAATAATCTTCATGCTGTTGCTCCCACCTTCCAGATTCCCCCTTTGGAAAACTTTCAGACTAATAAAGCCGAGCAACAGCCAGGCACTTCAATGATGAAAAGGTCACAACATAGTTGCTGATGCCAGATTTTTTTTCTCAAGGTCTCTGTCTCCTAGAGAGTCTTTTGTGGCAGCAACTTCCGTCACCAAAGGACGCAAAAGTTGAAGCTTGAGGCATCCCATGGGGCAGGAATTCTTCACAACATGGCTTAAGGGATAGTATAATGTGAACCTTTTCTCCAAATAAAAATTTGAGGACTGTCAGAAAACTGAACAAAGACAGAATCCATTATGATGACAGCATGAAACGTCCTTAGAGACTCAGATGACTCTCTGCAGGCTGCCATGGAACATAGATGCCTAACCCTTTGGTACAGGCATAATCTATGGTCTGATGCTGCATTTATCTTTCTTTTTCCACTTAGTAAGTTAATAAGACTAAAGGTATAAGACACAACAGTCGAAGGGCTAGCTCCTATGGGAAGCTGAGCCTATTTGATAAGTGTATGCTAACAGTATGACTTGAAGGAGTATCTGAGCATGTGCATTTTTTGAAGTAATCATCTGAAAATCTGAAAAAAAAATCAAAAGAAAAGAGAAATGTGAAGGACGGAGGGGTTGCATTGGAGTTTTTTCTTCCTGCACATGGACCTTTAATGGAAGTAATGGTTGGGAATTTACCAGTAGGGAGAAAAAGGGAGGTGAGTTTTACCATGCAAATATTGCCTTAGTGATGACTTAGATCTTCCAGACACTGTGGCTGGGAAAGGACAGCAAAGGTGATCAATGTTTTTCACTCACATATATGGTTTCAATTAAAGTAAAATTAGAGACTGAGAGCTGGATTTGACACCATAAAGGAAGACACAATGAAAAGGGATGTGACACAATGAAAAGGGATGTTTGTGCCTTTGATTTGGTCTCGTGTTTAAAGACCTGTCACACTGAGATGTATGTACTGATTTTGGTCCCGCTGCAAAACACAAGTCTCACAGAGGACCTGATCCAAAGCTCCTTGAAATCAAAGCCCCTTAAAGTTAGTGGCAGTGCCTCACCTAAAGCTAGTGTCGGATCAGGAATGGCACCTGCTCCTTTCAAGTTCTGTGCAACTTGGAGTCAATTTTCAGTGAAGCTTGTGACCATGTTGGAATACAAAAGCTAGTTCGAAAGCAGCAAGCAAGTCATACACTCAATCCCAGAGTAGGAAATGAGTAGCAGCCCGACACAAGCCACATGCCTCTTTGCTAACAACCCTAAGTACAGTATGAAATTTATGAGCTTTACTATATGCTCTTAATGCTTCTATGTTTCAGTTCATCCACTTGTAGAATGAATCTAATAATACGTACAAATTACACGTGCTATGAGGGTACAGCATGGTAATGCACTTGCAGATCACTACCTGAAAAGGTAATAACCGTTGCGTTCATAAGCGCAGCAGCATTACCACATGGCTGGGCTGGCATCTGAGCAATTCTCACACAGCTCTAGGGCCAGTGTCATTTTCCATCACTCTTCCTTGTTTTTCATACTGCAGAAATAGA
This sequence comes from Scopus umbretta, assembly GCA_013400535.1. Taxonomy (NCBI): domain Eukaryota; kingdom Metazoa; phylum Chordata; class Aves; order Pelecaniformes; family Scopidae; genus Scopus; species Scopus umbretta. The sequence goes on from VZTL01009983.1 coordinate 38,777, forward strand.
TGATATTTTTTATATACTTCGCGCAAGCAATTTCTAGAGGAAGGTGGCAATTTTCTCAGTGTCATCCACAATATACTATGTTACCACCTGGATACCAAATGTAAGTAACACTCTGCCTAGTTATTAACTGTGAAAAACTTAGTAAAATGCTCAGCTCTGCCTCACAATCTTCACTAGTGAAAACATGCAAATATAAATCTAGAAGATGCATGCATCAGCCTTCTTTCCAACTTCAGCATTTAGTTTGTTTTAATTAAAATTGTATTTAACTTTGATGGCAGATCCTCATACCATGAAACTTCAAGTTTCTCAGGTGTTCCCTGCACCCAGAGCAGCAAAAACTCTCTATCAATAGTAGCAAATATGGGGTTCAGAAGCACCACACAGCCAAGGTGCCCTAGTGCTCTCAACTCTAGCAGTGGCAAGAGATTTCCCAGAAATCATGTCCAGAGTATTACAATTGTCCTCCAAGCACACAACAAAGATCTGTAAGGCAAATTGGTTTCTGATCCTGAGAGACGACAAGCAACAGAAAATCTCAGTGATATCTGTAATAACAGTTTACCCTAAATTTAGCATTTACTGTAAAGTGTGTGTTGTGGGAATCTTGGAGTTTTGAGATAGGCATTTAGATTCAACCCCTAAACTGGATTTCATAAAGTATGAGTGACTGGAAACAAACAGAGTGGAAACAGGTAACTCTCATGATAGCAATAACAAGAAATTACATTTAAAAAAATAAAGATTTTTCAGTGGCTGGTATGAGAATCTGAGTGCAAAGTCATCACATCCTCAATTCTCTTTTCTGTAGCTGAGACATGTTACAAAGTTATTTCATCAAAATATACTTCTATACAATAAAATGAAAACTTATATTTCATATTAGCTTACCTTTTTCCTTTGATGTGGCACTGAGGGTATAGGTACGTTTGATTTGAAAATGTTTTTTCTTTTCTTTTTCTTTTTTTTTTTTTTTCCAGGCAGAGTTATCTGTTGGATGCACTACCTTTAAAACAAAATAAATTAAAAGCTTTCTTTGCTGTCAACGTCAGGTGCTAGATTCAGTTGCACTGTATGCCATCAACAGTGTTTGGCATATTTACTTCTATTTGGGATTTAAAACAGTTAGCAACATATCAAATTTTGGATGCCATAAAAAAAAATCAAAACCCTCTAAATTTGATTAGCAGCGTTTAGAAGAAATTTATTGATGAATCCAAACACACCTTTCTGTTTCTTCAGTGAACAGTGTTTAATCTTCCAACTATGCAAAGGTGCCTTATGAAAGACCATTCATCTTCTCTCTGAACTGATTCTGACTCTAATCAGTTCAGAATTAGCACTTTGATTTACATTAGAGAAGGCTTCTAACAAAAAAATTGTAGGTGAAGGGATATAAATGAATATTTAGAGGGTTTTTGAAAAATTCCTCTGCACACAGCATGAAGATCTCTCCTCCATTTTCTTTTTTGTTCATTTTAAGATTCTTCATGATCTGAGAAATTCAGCCTATGCAATTGAGAAGCGTAAGAAATAAAGTGGACAAACCCATGGAAAACATTCAAGTGCTTGACTTGAACCCTCACCTGACTACAGGTCAGAAATTAAAGATCTTCGGGAAAAATTAAGAGATGCTTGCACAACGTAAGGCAGAAAGCTTATAGAAACATTGATAAATGTCTGGCTATCCAGTTAAATGTAACTGAAGTTCAAATATGAAAACATGCATTCATTCCCTCACGCCAGAAAACATTTTGTTAGGTTGCATTCACTTTAGTGGGGACTCTGCTGCCTTCTTCATGAGGAGCGGCTACCCACTACGTCCTGTCACTTATGCAAGTTCATGCCTCCATCTAGTTACTCTCTTTCTGCTTCTCAGTTCTGCTGGCTACGTGGAAGCCCAGCACAGTTCGGTCATTTTGCTTTGGGCTTTTTTGAAAATGGTATTTGGAAACCAAGGTGAACAAGGGGAGCAGGATGCTGCCTCATGAAATGAATGGGGAGGGTTTGCACACTCAGTGAACTCCCCCTGCACTGACACAGAGGTGTAACAGTTCTCAAAGTCCAGCACACTTCGAAGAACTTGAGAAAAACAAGCAGACAAAAATTTAACCACTGGGAAAACAACAGACTCTGAAGTCAAGGAGACAGTTGTTGCTTAGTCTTAGTAAACCGCAGCATTGCAGTTTTCATTTTTATACATCAAGAAATGGTAAAGACCCCAATGTTTTAGGCAAGTTCTGCCTCAGATATGTGCCCAGAACTCCCACTGAATCCAGCTGGTTTTCGGTGAGTGTGAAGGATACAACCACTACTACAGAGCAAGGTACCAGTCTGGCTGCCTGCAGGGACTGTCTTGAGTTTTCTGCCTTGAGATTAAAGTACCTGCCAGTACATAACGGGCATTTCATATTAACCTCTGCTAACACTGCTCTGGAGGACAGGGTTGAATACAGAGTGTTCAAAAGAGATTGAAAAAAGGGAGTGGGACCACCGTGACATTTACCACAAAAGCAATTCTACCCCTGTAGGAACTTATGACAGCATACAATAAAGAATAGAACACAAGTGTCACGGTGATCTTCCATCTCTCTCGAGGAGAGAAAACACATACAGAGGTAAGTTCACTCTCCTCTTGCAGAAATCAGTGTACAGCAGAGATGAAAGGGACAGATAGTGCTTTCTCAGTGGCACACATCCAGTCCAGCTGAAGTGAAAGCACTTGCAAGGCCTTAGAGGAACAAGCCATATTTCTCTTCATTATTATTTTTTCTAATCCTGGAAAATTTGTTTGCAAAGTATAAAGCAGCCCATGCTATTTCACAGCCCTGTCTGCGTAGCATCCCAGGTCACTGTGACCTTCAGCGCATACGGGATTTTTCACTTTCACATGGATACCAGATGCTGAGCCTTTTCTCCCTCTGATGTTCAAGGCCCCTGGGCTTTTGTACAACATCAGGGACTCAGCATCATGTGCGTTTGTAACACTTCCTTCGAGATTGTGTTGTGAAACCTCCACATTTACTGTAGCTGTTGCAGCAAAAATCACACTCCATTAATTTCTGTTCTCAACCCTGTTGACCTATATCTTCATGGGATTGCAAATGCAGTTTAGATTTCATCACTGTCTTTTTCTACAGAAGTCCCCTTTCAAGCTGAAGCAACTAAGACAGCACTTTGGTTTGATTTATTACATTTTGTCATCTGTTGACTGTACTCACTTTTAGAGCATAAAATACCCAGAATAGCTATTTGTATTCTTATTCCAAAAGTCTGCTTTGGAAAACACAACACAAGGCACAAAATAGCAACCTGGGATGTAGAATGCATCAATTGGATGAACCTCAGATGTACGGCAAAGAGGACAGAAGTATACAAAAGAGGCAGCAACAGCACATGCATCTTCTCCGAAGGGAGGGACTCTGCATAGCAAAGGAGGGAAAGCACGAAGCTGTGATTTCTGAAACCTGAGGCCAAACTCCCAGTCTCAAATGATGAACCCATCTGCAGTTTGCCTTTGGTTCCTGTAAGGTCTGGATTTCCCCTTTAGTGCCCGGATACGAGAAGCTGGTTCCTGAAAATGAGCTGAGATCTGTTCCTGTATTTCTGTATTTTGATATTAGTCCATGGAGCCACAGATGCAGAGGATGAGTCCCTAAATACATCATGCAGAGAATGGGCTGTACACAACGCAGGGTCGTACCAACTTTAACAGAAGAGGATTTCTTCCTTCTCAACTGGTAGAAAAGCTTCATTTCTTTCAGCTGACACAAGCATTCGTAATCCAGCCTTGTGTGGACAACTGATGGAACTCAAATGATGTCATCTTCCATTACCAGGACCTTGATTGATGTAACAGCCCCCCACACCCTCCCATACCTCCTGCATGAAAGAAATTTCAAAAGAGCTCCTAGAGACCTGGAAAAGCCGAAGGAGAAGCCTGGCAGGAGAAGCCCTCCTGACATTTCCCTCATCAGCGCAGCGAGTTGGCACCCTGCAGATTAGTTGCACCCCATGGGTGCACACAGCATCAGACTGAACAGACAGAAAGCATGCAGCCCTCTGGGAACCACTGCCGTGTTCCCCATGGGGTCCACAGCCACGCCATCCCAGGGAAAACTCTCCCCGTGCTGCGTGCTGAACAGAAAGAGGGGAGAGAGCACACTTGGACAGTGCAACATTGAGGTCGGTCAAAGGAATCAAAATTAATTTCCCAAATTATTTTTTTAAAAGTAATACCAAATAAAGAAACTTACTAACATGTATGTGCCTACTTTAAGCAGGGACTGCTTACTTGCAAATGATACAAGAAACTGGAGGGGATGTATTTTTCAAGCACAGGCACTTATATCTCAGTGGGGAGACATCATCACTTCTTGAATGTATTTTGTTAAAGCAAAGACAACCGTTGGTTTGATGGAATTATGCTATTAGAACTTAGGGGAAAACAGTCTCCTCTCTTGGCTGCTCGTAACATGTGAATAATCAGCCCAAAGTAAACAACATGTGGTCTTGTGCGATCTTTTTGCTCTTCATATGAAGCTGGTATTTCACTCGAATCTAGGAAGTGACAGGAAGTGGGGAATTCTGCACAGATACAGGAGATCCTGCACTTTCCTAACAAGCTCTGGAAATGCAGCGTGTTTGGGGAATAAATATTGCTGTTCCAGATGGGAAATACCAAAAAATACATCAAGACACATAGGATGAATTACTACTCCTTCGAGTCACACAACTGAAGAATTTTGATGTAGCCATATTCACAAAATTTCCTGACTCTTTCATAAGAACTTGAATGTTCACAAGTCAAAGGACTACTAATTATTAAACTGAAGTGTTAAAGGAGTTCCTGAAAGCAATATAACAGCTGTATTTTTTGTAAATATAGTTCATGGTGTGCGGTGGTTGCTCACATAAATCATCCACTTAGGGAAGAGAAATAGTGCTCTGGCAGATGAAAGGGCTCAGCACAGCAGGGTCTGCGTTCCCTTTGCTGTTGCACCGCAGGCAAGGATCCTGAAGAACGATGACTCTTTAACACACCACTACCCATTTTCAAATTAATATGGGGGGTGGAAAGTTCATGTTGGTTTTCTTAATTGTCGCTTGCTCACTCGTCCCCAGCACACCCTGCCTACACCCATCATGGCAGGGGATGCACACAAACCATTTACTCAGCGTGTTTTCCAAATGACTTCTCCCTTTCCCTGCCACACAACTTCTCCTCCGCATGACCCAGCCACGTCCCCATCTCTCTGACTCTTCCTCTGCATGGTCTCAACTTTCACCCCACCAAGCCATTGAGTCCAGCTCAGCCAAAAGCCAAGAGAGGTTTGCTACCTCCACGTAATTTTGCTGGCTTCCTCTGCCCCACAGACTCAGCTCCATGCTCTGGGTATCGCACAGGCAAGAGGACACAGGCTACTCTCATATCAAGTCTTTCAACTGTGAACTCAAAATGCAAGCTGGAAGCTGTTGCTTTGAAAGCTGGAACTCCTGTAGTCCTTACCTACATTTCAGGATTTACCTCCTTGTGAGGTAAAGCCCCCATCACCTTCTCCATCCATGACCCTCTCCTGTGATTCCTTCCATGTTATCTCATTTTCAGCATCAATGTCCTTCACAAACCAGGTTGCCAAAGAATCTCCTTTGAAACCCTCTAAAACCCACCTGCTTGGCTATAGGGGTAAGGGGGAATGGAGATAGGAAAGAGATTTTAAGGAAAGTAAATAAAAGACAATGAAAAATACCCACATGCACATGTACTCAGCACCACACATCCATATTGCTTGTCTGTGGCCCCTATAGCTTTTCTCTGACATTTCTGTTTATGAAAATACTTACCATGTCATATCAGACCACATTGCTGTGTTTTTGCTGGGGCAGGACTGTGTCTTTAGCAAGATACCTTGCATTTTTCTGAGCCCTGAAATAGCAATCGCACCCCATACATTTGTGAAGCACACTCAGCCGGGACAGCTCTGCAGAGCTCCAAGTGGTTTCCCAGTATCTCCCTCCAAGAAAAAGCTGACAGAAACAGTTCTTTCCTTCTCCCAAAAGATAAACTCTCTTTGCCGCATCTCCCTAGGGGTGCAGCTCAGCCCCTTGCTCCTTGCCGCCAGCGGCGCTAGGGCTGGTGCAAGGCGCATTCCAGGAATGCTTCCAGCCAGTGCACCCTGTGCTTGCAACTCTCCTCCTTTTCCTAAACGTTCAGCCATTGTTTAGCCAGACTTAATTTCTTTTTTTTCTTTTTTTTTTTTTTTTAAATAGTTGCTCATTCTCAAGCAGAGATGGGTGCATCTATTCCAGAAGGTTCCCTGCCCAAGTCTTCATTGCCTGGTATACCTTACTTGGATTAGAGCTCAGACCTAGAAAATGCTCATCCAAAATAATTTGTGCTTGTAAATAACAGATTAAAATTTAAAAACTGCATGCAGATTTAATTGCTGTGGTTATAATAATCTCAGCATTAGGATTAGCTATCAGCATAAGCAAAAAAAGACCCAAAACACCCAGTTATCTGGGATTAAGGAGTCTTGGCGATTAAACTTAATGATTTGCTGCTGAACCAACCAACACGTCTACAATATTTCATTATTTTTTCCTAAACTTAAGAACTAACAAAATAAAACAAAACAAATTCCCATCAATGTGTTGGTCTATTATAAAGTATTTTTTAAAATATCAAGCTGACTCTCTGAAGACTACAGCAGAAGATAACTGAAAAGTAGGCAGCACAAAATCACCATGAAACTGGGTGATGAGCTGTGCTGGGCTGCAAGTTTGAGGCAGTGAGGGCAGAAGAACCTTGTTCTGGTCTCCTGCATGACGTGGGAGTGAATAAAACAAAATTAATCTCTTCCAGTTATGAGAAGGATGAAAAACAGCTGCAAAATCATGCAGAACAGGGCACAGATTGGAAACTCCTGAGGATGCCACACCACTTTTTTTAAATCACAGTTTCTAGAAATTCTGCAGGAGTCAGACTTTTGTTGTTGTTGACTGCTGAACTTGAAAAGCACGCTACTAAATCAGGAGTTCAGTTGCTAGAGAAGCAGCAGATGTAATGGTTGATGCAGGAGGAGATTACCTTCAGCATTATCTGCAGCCCATGGCGCTCTCTGGAGGCAGGGCCGGGCTGATGGACCTTACTGGATCCTGGCAGCTCCCGGTAGGAAACTCACAGCCCCTGTGCTCTCTCACAGACTCCCACTACACTTGATTTCAAGAAAAGAAAGTATTCATTCTATTGCAGCCAGACAACAAGCGCAGGCTCAGCCTGTGAACTGCTCATTTCTGTTAGATACGGCAAATCCTCACAGGGATCGTTTCCTGCTGAAGTCACTGGGTTTGTTTGTTTTTCTAGAAGGTGAATCATAGTCTGGCCTTTGGGCTTACTACCTAAATCCTTTTCTAGATAAGATTCCCACTAATTCAGCTCTCTCAGTTGCCAGCCTCATAACCTTCTATCCCATCGACGTCAATAGCGATGAGGGTTGGTCACCTCTTCACAGTGCCCCAGAACACCATATTTGTGTTACTAGAAACCTCTCTCCTTTGCAGATGTCACTGTGGCACCTCCAGGTCTCACAGTTTAATGTTTGCTGGTCTCTGGTGCAACCCTGCCATCACGTTCCTTCTCAGACACAACTCATCCACACCCTTTCTTCAGTACCCAGCAAACCACAACAGGCTTCAATACTTCATACAGAGGAAAGTTGTAAAAGGTCCTACCCCATCATTGGAAAGGTCAGTGGGGGGACGCCTGGGCCATCACCAAAACACTGAGTTGTTGTTTTGGTTGGTTTGGTGTTTGGTGGTTGTTTTTTTCCCTTCCCCCTCGTGACTGGTTTCAGGATCTGACCCATCTCAAAAAGGAATAAAAGATACAGACATTGATTCAGGTATCCAGTGCTTGGATGCTTCAAATAAATTGCCCAGCTCCTCTCTGTAATTTAGCTCAGGAAAGCAGCCAATTTGCTAAATTACAGATTTTGGAAGTGTTATGAGTAAAGTGAGCCTAGGCTTTGCCCCCAAATTTATTAGCAGTTTCATTTCATTTATCTTGTCTTCCTCAGCCCTTAATTTAAGAACCAGTCACGTTTCAACCCAGTGGGTTCATTATCCCATGGAAAGCCCCACATGCTAGACTAGTGCTACAGACTGCACTAGCACCCTGAAAAGTAATAACCACAGCAGGAGTGAGCTGCCACCCCCCTAACGTGGGCCAGCTCGGACTTCCCTGTCACCCCACGTTGCCATGGCTACGAGTGATGCTCAGAAACCAACGCTGCCACGGAGACGAGATTGCCATGACGCCGAGGCAAGCGGGAGGCCACGCTGGGCAGGTAACACACTCCGACACTGGATGCCGTCGTTTTAATTAACAAGGGAATATAATGTAGCCACTTACAGGTAGGTAATGCAGAAATTTAGCAGCGTTTCTGCTGAATTAAATTTAGGAGAGGTTTTAATCTCACTTTAAAAACAAATAGCAAAAATGCAAGGTCTTGTTAACAAGACAAATTACAGACAAAATATATTGGGTTTCTACTGTTATAACAACAAAGTGGAAACTATTAATGTGCACTAAACTTAAGTAAAACCCAAATGAAGATCCCTTACATCTATATTAACTCCATATTTCTGCCTTTCTAAAGATGAAGGGTAAAGCCTTCCCACAAGTCAATTACAGTGCAAGAGAAAGCAAGCAAGAAGCAAACTCCTCTGTACCAGAATTTTTCATACTGGAAACTTGTCCATGACTGGAGGGGTACAGGGCTCAGCCTGCGTGATCCACAAGCAGCCTTAAGCAGGACCCACGTTACCAATTCCCTCCATTTTACTAGGCACCTTGCACCACCAAGATACTCATCTCATGCTATTCAGTTGTGGCCAAGCCACCATTCACACTTCTGATTCCCCATTAGCATCAGCTAATAATCTTCTGCTGCCTGGTTTTCAAAGAGCTCCAGAAGGCTGCTACAAGAAGAGAACAAGGCAAGGGAGAAAAGCTGCTTGTTCTTGCATACAAAAGAAGTACAGCCCATGGCTTTTGCATGCCTCAGATAACCAGGAAACCAGAAAATAAAACCCCAAATCCATTACTTACTTAAGTCTAGTCATTTGGGAAACTGAGCTGTGATTTTTGAATAATAACTTGCTTGGGGTTAGCAAGACCAATAAAACTTTAAAAAAGCAGACATGACCACAAGTTCCCTTATTTCCACCCTCTTCTCCCTCAAGTGTTAAGCAAGCTTTCTCTCTGCTTACATCCACAGCTGGGTCCCTCCTGCTTCCCTGGAAGCCCACAACACAGACCTTACATTTCTTAGCTGCTTTCCCATGTTGTTCAAAACATAGATGATTCAAGCAGAGGTTCAGGCAAGGGCACCAAATTTTTCATCTTGGGCAAAGCTTCAGGGAGCTGCATCCCAGTGCCGGGGCTGGGGGAAGCCCTGCTGCAGAGGCCAGCCAGTGCCGCTGCCGCACACAGATGGCGGGTTTGGCACAGACAGGGTCAGAGATGCTGAAAAATTCCAGCCAGCCAGATCTCACCCCATTATTTCACTCTGCCTGAAACAGAGACGCTGGTATCTTTGACCCTACTCTCCTTCAAGGATGCAATCAAAGCACTTCTGAAATGCTGCTGCTGCTTCTGCAACAGTAAATCCACAGTGGGGAAATCAATCTCAGAGATCTCAGAGCCTGAGCAAAAGCTAAACACACTTAGTAATCACCACTGTGAGGGGTGTATAGTCTAGTATATAGGGCTGTATATTCTAGGCTTTGCCTTGGTGTATCACTCAAGATGCTTACCACTTGGCAAGGAAGGTAGCAGTGGCAGAGAGATTAATGCCAAGGCCAGCAGGAAGCCAATGACACAATAAAAGTCCAACTGCCCAACCTCTACTGTAGCAACAAGACTATCCTTACCCTCAGGTAGAGATTTGTTTCAGACCTTATTTCAGTTTAACTTGATATTAGCCTTCAAAACAGTTTAAAAAAAATTCCTTACCTCTATGAAAACAATACTGCAGACAAATGAAAGAGGTATGAGAACCCCAAGCCAATTCATTTTGTTCTGAGGTTGGTGTGAAGATACCTGGGCTTGGGTAGTGGAGATTTCTGATTTGCACCTTTTGTTCTGTCTCTGGGCAAGTCACTTGCTCCAGGATTGAGAGGCAGAGCGCGATGGGGTGACTGCCTGGGAGGGAGACGGCCTCCAGGGAGGTCAGAAGTTCCTCCCTACAGCAGAAAAACTACAAAGGATGGATTAAAAAGAGAGAAAGCTTTTTTTACTTTGTTTTTCTATTGTGAAGACACTCAAAATATTTTCAAAATAAATAAAATAGGACAGCAGAGACAATTCTTTACAATATTTAGAGGTACTGCTTTTTCTAGATTGAAAATACAAGGGAATCAGGTCAGAACCACGGGTCTTTGCTCTTGCATGAGCTTCACAAATGTCACTGCTGTTCACCAGGTCATCTTGCACACAAGTGTGACAGTAACAGAGTCACTGACAAATTGCAAACATTTGCCACAATTTATTAGTCCTGTAAGCGTTTTTTTTTTGGCTGGAAAGAAAAAAAAATTAGTCAGCACCAGCACAAAAAACTACTCTTCAAATGCTAGTGAGCAGGATGACACTCAGGCCCTCGTGGGGTTTTCTTATTGACTCTGAGAAAGCAGGTCTACAGCTCGGCAAAGGCAGGCACCGAGGACCACGATCCCTTTGCCATTCGGGCCCCGGGCACTGGCTGGGTGCAGCCTCTCACCAGCAACACAGCACACAGACTGGGCTGGAGAGAGAGCAGAGCTCCCTGCATCCGTCTGCGCAGCCAGGCAGAGTTTGCTTTACTTCTCTCTGCTCACGTAAACCGCCAAGGATTCGGTTTTATAGATTGGGCTGCAGCGGCATAAAGCATCCTTCGTCTACAGGAGAGTCACTCACTCAGCTGCTCTCCTAAGCAGACCCACATAAGTGGAACCTACCAGGTCTGGAAGAGAAGATCCATGTTGGTTGTGCCCGAGTCCCCCCTTTCTTATAACAGGCTCACACCACTGGGACAGCCCCACTGCCCGCTTCCACTAGCAGTGGAGAGAGAATCACGCTCTGTGGGTGCAAATCTCCTTTCTCCCTTGATACATTCTGTTTGCTTTGATGGCAATTCTTAAAGCCAATTTTTCTAGAAGTGATTAAGTTGTTGCCTGCATAGTTAGCAGCCTTTCTTACTCAGACGTCTCCCTGTGAGACTCAGAATCATCCAGAACTTGTCAAGATTATTTTTTTTTTTTTTATGTTGATGTACATTTAATATTTAGATACATTCCTCCACTCCCAAGAGCACACTTGGTGGGATTGCGGGAAGATGGCTGGTTTGAAGGGGTTAGGCACTTGGGAGTGTTTTTTATGCCTGGGGAGCATCAGCTCACCAGCCTTGCCCACCCTTCCCCTTCCCCATTATGGTTATGATTCATCCTCCCACATGGATTCTCCTGCACTCTCAGGCATCACTGGTTAAAAATAACTCCCACATCCCAATTTATACAACCCCACTAGCCAGTTCCCTGAGCACTCGATGTGGCTAACACAAGTGCTTTCTTTTGCCCCCCCTGACATGCATGCCTTTCTTGAAGCCTGTGCCACCCAGGCTCCCTTCCTCCAGCAGAAGTCTCACCTGCAGAAGTGCTGGTTACGCTCCACACCCAGCTTTTCCCGGAGGTGCCCCAGGGATGACCACCGAGTCCTGAAGGCTCTGTCTCATAGGCAACTTGCAACTATTGGAGTGTTTAGTTTACAGACATTTAAAGCTAAAGTTGTATACAAAGACAGCCTATTCTTTACGTTTGCATAAGCCCCCCTTCACCTTGAAACACAGAGTGAGTTGTTTAGGATCCTAAACAGTGTGTGTGCGTCAACATATTAATAAATAAATAGGTAATTTGCAAAGATCTACCCCAAAGTGACTTCAGCAAAGAAACCAAGATCTTACCCAGAAGAAAAGCAAATATTGTTTGAATAGGTCAACGATGAAAGCAGGACTCTTCGTACTCGGCAGCGGGGCTCTACAGAGGAGAGCGGGACATGGCCGGCTGGCAGAGCTCCTGCCTGAAAGGGTCCGGGCAGGTGGCAGGACCTGCAGCAAGGCTGCGGCCGCGGCGTGGGCCGGGGCCAAGGCACGGATCCCGCTCTGCCGCTCATCCACCACGCTCCCGCAGCTGGGCAGCGCTGCAGGGTGAAGGCAGGACAGACACTTAGGAGTAAAACAAACCAGAACGAACAAAGCAGGAGATAAACACTGAGCGTTATGCTGTGCATGGGAGTGGGCGAAGCCAGCCGCTGCTTTCCAGGCGCCACAGCGAGCGGCTCCCCGGGGCTGCCAGCGCCCGGCACGGGGCCATTGGTAACATCCCGCTGCCCGCTGCACACACATCTCCGCTCACACAGCCGAGGCTAAAATCAAGACCAAGCTGTGAAGAAAGCAGCATGAAAATTACCCTCCCCCCAAGTAATATTTTAAGTATCACTTAAATTATATTTAAATTGTAAAAATATCTATTGCCATCCTTCATACCTATTGTCAGCCATCCTTCCTTACACTGGAGTTTGGGGGTATGAACATAGATTGCGCCCTAAGATATTCATTTAAGATCATCACATGGACCAGCAGAGGAAAATCAGTAGAGATTTTTCCTTCCAAACTACCAACACTTCAGTTTATTAGCCTGGGAAATTAAAAAAAAAAAAATCATCAAGTTAATTATCCCAACCTCAGATGGACTGAGTCATTGATTCCCTCCAGTGCTACAGGATTATCCACTCCCAGCGGAGCTGCACTGACAAGGGGCTCTGCGATACTTGCTTGCTGAGCTCTCCAGCATCACACGCTGGCTGGGGACCCCAACGAGTAGGGCTCCAGCCCACAGCTCCCATGTCCGCAGCCACCTCCAGAGGCGATGCCAGGTCATGTCACCGAACTCCCAGAGACGGTCTGAGGTATCAGCTCCAGAATAAAACAGGCCAGCAGATGAAGAAAGGGGTTAATGAAGAGAATTAAAGTTTCACTCTACTTATGAAAAAACAATGACAAGAGTTCTGTCTACTTAGTTAATACAGGAAGTCTTTTGCTGCAGTCCACACATCCTTCCTAATTTCAAAAGATTTAGAAATTACTGGTAAGAAACCAGATGTGGAGACGCTACAAGTGTTTGAGATGTATCCATCTTTAAAGCTATTTGTCCCTGAAAACAATGAGAAAGGTCTTGGCAACAAAATCAAAAATCATAGCAAGAAAAAAATAGGGCAAACAAGATGTGTTTCTTAAGTGGAGCTGGGTTGAAAACCAAAGCTGGACTATTTAACAGTGGAAACTGGGTATAATTTGTGGAAGCCTCTGCTCAAGGTTACCACACCAGCATCCTTTGCTATATAAACTCCCTGTTTGTAAGTAGGGAACCCTTACAGAGCTTAGTCCAAAGGCTCCAGATGTCAGGAGGCAAAGCTCCCTTTGCCTGGGCTTTGGCGCAAGTCCTGACTCAGCAGCTGGCTGCACGTGGTGACGAGGACCGCGGCACCTTGGACGGGAAGCACGCTGTGGCTCCGCTCTCCCTGCCAGAAAGCTGGCATCACCACACACAGCCACTCTTGGTGGTGATGGAGGGCAAATGCATGGACAAACTCCTTGAAAAGAGTGGATCGGGAGTCCCTCCACCGCCAGTGTTCCCCGGTGACATTGCCAATGCAGCTGGCTCTGGTCAGACCCAGAAGGCAAAGGGAATACCATAGGAAACCTGGAGGTACAGCTAGATGCAAAGGGAAAAGTAAGAGCAGGGAGGAGAAACAACAAAATACTTTAAAAAATCATCTTAATTAAACAAAAATTGAAAGATGCCAGGGAGTAGACTGTAGTCTCAGCCCAAGGTGGGAAAGGAAACACCAAACAGTGTCAGCCTGTGGTCTCGAATAGATTTTCTAAGGCTTTGCTGCACTGAATCAGCACAGGAATCTGCAAATCACAGTGGCCTAGAAATTTCTAGCACAATAAAGCTGTTCTAAGTACTACTGGAGCTTTCTTGAAAAAGCAAATAAACAAAGACAGACAGATGGAAATCATTATAATCCAAATGCTTGAGATGGTTGGAGTGCAGTTTTCAATTATCCCAGGCTGGCCTGGGCCCAAAACCCCCATCCAAACAGCTAAAGCTACAAAAAGGGAAAAAAAAAAAAAACCAAAACATTCCTGGCATGAGCAGGTAGGAGGCTCCTGGGCTCTCAGTCGCCAGCAGGGCTTCTGGCCCATAGCTGGTCCCAGCAGCAAAACCCACCAGGCATGCAGGTGGGGCCTTGGCACGGGGCTGCAGAAGAGCGCCCTGTGCCGCGAGTCCGCCTGCCGCAGCCCGGGACCCCCGGCACCCCCTGCCTCACAGGAAGGCCGAGACGGCGGAGCGGGACGTTGTTCCCTGCACAGGGGTGAGCCAGGGAGGCTCAGGCAGCTGCGCCGGCTACCGCAGAAGTTCTGGCCAGCAGCCCTGGCTGGGGGCATCCCAAAGCCCATCTCCTTCTCCTGCTTGCTGGTCATCCCTGGAGCAGGACCAAGAAGTTATCTACCTACATTTCCTTCAGCTGCATCAAATAGGGGATTCTTACTTTAAAAAATAAAAGCTAAACAGCTAGTAATAAAAGTTTAAAAAACCCACCATGAAACTTCTTCCCATATGCAAGGAAAAAAACCCCTGTGTTGCAGATTTCTCACCCAAACCAGTTACCCCCAGGGTGCCCATCACTGTTGCTGCTGTCATTAATGACACCAGTTCCAGAAGCCACCCAAGGTACGAGTGATTTTGTGTGGCATTTCCACAAAGTCACAGCTATCGTCAGGTGACAAGTAACTTTTAAAGAGAGAGAGAGAACTGGACACATGCCTGATGTAAGGGTTCGCTGGTGATCAGTATTGGGGTGAGGTTTTTTGTTCCATGATAAAAACCCGTGAGCAGCGCCAAATGACCACAGTTATTCCGCTCCCGGTCCTCAATTGCCCAAGAGCTGCCCAGGGCCACCAGCCCTGCAGCTCCCCATGCCCAAAGCTTTGAGGAGCACAATGTCCGTGAGCCCCCGTGAAGCTCATCCGGGGCTCAGCATCCCCCCTCCGGGGGCAGCCCTGCCTCAAGCCACAGCTGAGCCACTGCACAAGTGCCGGGGGCAGGGGCACACGGGTGGCCCAAAGCACATGCCCAGCAGGCAGAATTAGACGGATTTCTCTATTATTCAAAGTATCTCAGCTTCTTCTTCCCTAAGGAAAAGAGAGTTGATGTAAAATACATTTCTTCTTGCACCTTGGCTGACCCTTCCCTTCAAAGAGCTCCGTCAGGGTGGGTAATTTCCAAGCTGCTTAAGACTGGATAACTATCTTCTGCTAACTCTCCACTTTCTTTAAAAAAAAAAAAAAAAAAGAAAAAGGAAAAGAAAAGAAAAAAATCTCTGTAGCTGATCTAATTATAAATATTGCAAGGTTTATTTAGGCATATTTTCCATTCTGGAAAACACAAGGCAGCTCTGAAAGATGGGGGGGGGTCAGGGTGGAGGAAGGGTGTCTGGTTTACCACCGTACACTGGCTACTTATTCCAACATAATAATGTCACACTTTTTGCCTGCCCGACGTTTTCCAATTTGTCCACGTCATTTTTGTGCAAGAGCCTGTCACGCTACAGTAATTTAAACGAAGTGCACTCTGTGACAGCAGGCCCAGAGGTTCGGAGCACAGCAGTTTTCCCTGTATACCGTTTCTGGCTAGAGGAAGAAGAAAAGGTCTTCCAGAGAGCTGGCAGCAGCAGCTGCCGTCTGGGCCGTACCAGCAGCTCCTTCTTCCCAGGGCATGCGGTTCACGGAGGAGGCAGCGCGGCCGCCGTCGCGGGCGAGGGCAGCCTGTCCCAGCCCACGCTGCAGGTGCCACAGGCTGGGGGACGAGGGCAGCTGAAGGCCACCGAAGGGCTTTTCGTGAGAGTCCGGGGGAGAGAGACGGCCACGGCGGCACCGCTCGTCGCAGGCGTGTCCTGCGTAGAGGGCCGCAAAACAGGCAGCGGGCCGGCAGACGCGGGCTCGGGGCTCCGGGTACCCGCCGAGGGCTGATGTCCCTGCTCCCCGCGAGCCTGCAGCAGCCTCGGCCGCCTCCCTGCCTGCATTCAAACCTCGGGCAGGCGGGAGGCAGCAGAAAGTGCCCTGCCTGGGCGCAGCCGGACAGCGCGGCCGGGACAGGCTCAGGGCAGGGGAAAAAGGAGTTTGCACGATAGTTCTGTGCTTGGCAAAGACGTACGGCAGCGCTGGGAGCAAGGAAAGTCTCTTGGGGAAGAGGAAAAAAACATAGAGGATAGGAGAAGGGCGGCCCCTGGCAGCACGGTGCAGCACCATCCCCATGCGCCCCAGCAGCAAAACAGCTCATGAGCGCTTGTGGAGGTGATCAACCAGGTGTTTTCTGTTGTATGGAAGGGCAACAGGCGAGCGCAATGGTTCACCAAACCCGTCAAGGCTGCTGCTGTCAGCAGAGGAGAAGCAAGTGGTGCCCCCTCGCTTGGCACAGAGGGCGACAGAGAAGGGGACAGCATCACCAGCAGTGTCTCTTCTAGCCGATTAAGCCATAAAACATTGCATAGCAATTCAAACCCTTTTTTAATTTTAGCTATGGAATATTTAGACTAATGCAAGAGGAAAGGTGGCAGGGTAATGTGAAACTTGATTTTTCTTAAATCAGGTTTTCCATTTCCCACTGAACCAGGGACTGCTACAGCCCAGCACCACTGGCTATTCACAGATCCTAGAACTGGAGGCTGAGGACAGCGAGCCTTTGCTTCCACTGCAGGCACTTCCCAAGCAGGGTCCTTTCTCTCCACCCAAATTAGCAGTCAGCCCACCCTTCCACCAGGGCCAAAGGCACGGTAGGGTATATACCCGCGCACCACCCTGAGCACAGTCTGTTCCAGACACCAGTCACAGGCTCGCCATTCCAGGATTTTAGAAAAACTTACCTAGAAACCTCTGCCACTCAAGATTTAACCTCTGCCGCTCAAGATTTACAGAGCGCATCAAGCCTCCTTCTTGTGGTTTAGCCCCAGCTGGCAACCAAGCGCCACACAGCCGCTCGCTCACCCTCCCCCCGCTGGGACGGGGGAGAGAATCGGAAGGGCAAAGTAAGAAAACTTGTGGGTTTAGATAAGAACGGTTTAATAACTGAAATAAAATAATAACAATAATAATAGTAATAAAAAAATTTAATTAAAAGGAGAACAACAAGAGGAACAAAACCCAGGGAAAGAAAAAAAAAAACAAGTGCTGCACAACGCAATTGCTCACCACCCGCTGACCGAT